>PVIJ01004253.1:0-65100 GCA_004024925.1 Scalopus aquaticus
ATGCTGATTCCTAGAAGCAGGCAGGGGAATGTAAGGGGAGGGGGAGTAAATGTTTTTGTAGAGGACACCAAGCCGTGATCAGGCAAGAATGTACTTATCAAAGGAGCAGCTCGGCACCTGGACCCAATCATGGGGTCTTAGGCAATGGAGAGGTTATGTATGCAGGCATATCTTAAGAAAGTTATAGGTCTAACTTAGAGAAAATATTAGTGAGTTAAAGTAGTTACGGGAAGAGATGTCGCCTCTTGGCTATGTAATAAGGAACTCTTCCTTGAAGGTCCTAGCTCCATGCTGCACCTTCAGGCAACTCGGATGGGCCAGGGCGCGGCAAAATATCACTCACCCTCACAACAATGGAATCGGTAACAGAGGCAACTCAAAGAGCAGTCTTTATTCAGAAAGCTGGTAAATAGTTTTGCTAAAGAGTATATGCATAAAAAAGTTTCTTATGAAAATATAGGCAAAGAGCTATCCTGTTTTAAATCACTGATTGCTTAGAATAAGAAAATACTATTTCTATTTAAATAATTTAAGGGCTTCATAGAGGAAGTGAGTCTTAAACTTTAAAAGAAAGCTAAGATTACCATTTTTTTCAGAAAGGGTCTCCTGCTAGACACTGTGAAGGGCCTGGAATACAGACAGGAAATGCAGTTAATCTCATAGGCTAGTGAACCATTAGCCTTTAGGGAGCTGGATATGATTTTACACTATGGCATTTGAGGAGAAACCTGTTTTTATTGTGCAAAATAAATTATTTGCCACTAATTAATTTATTCATCAAGTATTAAGTGAGGTACTCCTGTATGTAATGCATTGTTATAGGAAGAAAAAATATGTAAATAAATAAAAATCCTGACCCTTAAAAACTCATAGTCTAGCAGGAAAGATAGGCAAACCTGTGAATAAAATCTGATTCCATACATAACATGAAGGGTATGTGGCAGGGTGGGGGCACCCATAGTCTAATGATTCCTAAGGAAGACCTTATAGAAGAATTGGTGCCAGGATAATTGAAAAGGGCAGGCAGAAGTTATTTAGATGGGTAGCGTTATTTATTAAAGTATGTTTTAAGATACAGAGCCAAGAGGGGGCACACTTGGCATGAAGATTTGCAAGGAGTTTAGCATCTCTATAGCAGAGAATATGTATGGATGAATGAGTGCAGTGTCAAGAGTTTCCATTTTTTTGGTAGACCATTTTAAGGATTTTGGAATTATATTCCATAGGTAAAATTTAGAAAGATAAGGTTGTGATTAGCTTGGAATTTTGGAAAAGAAACATTCTGGCAACATCATGGTAGATGAATAGGGTAGGGACAAGCACAAATGAAAAAGACAGAAATCAGGTTAGACAACTATTGTGACAGTCTTGAAGAGATGTAGTAAACAAAAAAAACAAAATACGTTACTTTTTTTCTTTTGTATTTGCAAGGCCACGTTGTACAGCTCTATTGGTTGTCTATTGCCAAACTTCTAGCTTATCTTTCACATAAATTAAAATATGAACAATCTATTTCTATATATCTCATTAGGATGTATATTCTATGAGTATAAGAATGATTTTTCCCTTGTTTACTGTAGTATATATAGTTTAATATCTGCTACATAGCACTTTCCCCAAAATTTTTTAAGAAATAGTTTTATTGAATATGGGAAGTGAAGCAGAGAAGAAAATGCTAGAATGACTAGCATTCTGGCTTGGTTTCCTTAATGGAATGGTGATCCTGTAACTGGTGGCTAAGGCCAAAGTCTGTTACAGGTGGTGCTCCCTGTAGGGGGTTGCTAGTTAGGACAGATAGCCCCAGGAAAAGTGCTAGAAAGTCATCACTTTTGGGGGTTAAGCAACTGATAAGAAATATAAGGGACTGCAGAAAGGGGACGCAGATTCTTTCAGAGTCCTGGGTTTAGCATCTGAGGATTTAGTGTCCAACGATGGAGCGATGGAGCTTTCAGCGTTTGGTATTTGGTGTTTATTGGATCTTCAGCAACTTTGGGGTCCATGATTTTGGCAACCACCACGCTGATCTTTGAGAGGAAAAGTTCACAGACTTTGCAAAACTAAAACTGTTGCAGGTTTTGATGCTGTTACAACCTAGAAGAGAAGGCAAAGACCTGGAGCCTGGAGCCTTGCTAAAATGTGCGAATGTGGCTGTTTGCCGTCCCTTTGGCCGCTGCAGCTGCTTTTTGAGTGTCGCTCATCTGGTATTGTGTTGGGACATTTTGGCAGCTCCGGGAGCATCTGCTGTTGTCTTCGTTACTTGGAACCTGGTCTATAGTCTGGCTGCCGTGTGTCTGCAATGGTAGAAAGACTCCATCTTAGGCATGTGGCCTATTGTTTGGGAGAGGAGCTCTACGTCCTCAGTGGCGGGACATTTTAGCTGCTTTTTGTTTGGGACTTAAAAGGATTGGACACTGCTTCAAGTGAGGTAAACGACCATTTTTGACCTCAATGACTCTTTGTTTTTCCCCAGTTTGTAAAATACATCCCATATTGTTCTCTGAACCTGAGTAGTCTTGCAATTGTGCATGCAGACAGTGGAACCTCGCTGGTGGCTCAAGGGGTTAAGTCTTAGCACTATGAAGCTATCCATAGCCACTGCAGCACGAGTTCAGTCTCTGGCCAGGAAGCTTCCCACATGCACAGCAGACCTCTCCTGTCTCGTCCGCTGCTCCCCTCAGCAGTGTATTTCAGTGAATCTGCCTGTTCTGCTCCCCACTCTATCTCTGGTGAGTCCTCCCACAACTGCTCACAACTCTGGCTTACACCCCAGTTCTTGTATGCATAAATAAAAATAAATCTTAAAAAAAAAAATAAAACCTCAGACAGTGACCTGTAAACTACTTAGGTAGTGTCCTTGGCCAATTTTAGTGCCCTTAGCTGCCCTGTATCAATTCCATTTACCAAGGTTCAGAATGAGAAACACTTGAAGTAGGTTTTGACGGTGAAGTTTTTGGTGCCTATGAAATATCACCAGTTATGTTTACTAAGCATTGAGTACATATGAAGTTAGCTCAGAAGAATCATCCAGCTTAGAGAGACAGGCATTTGAAAGGTTTTAGAGCAGAAGTGCTGCTTGAAGCGTTGTTTGATGAGATCATCTCAGAAGAGCATAGATTGGGGCGAGGAAAGAATTGATATGTGTCATGTTTTAGCATGTCAGCCATTCAGATAAAGTGGCATAAAAGAACTCAGGGAGAAAATGAAGGGAGACAGATAAGAAAAGGAGATGCTTTAGAAACCAAAATATAGGGCATTTCAAAATTTAAATAAGTGGCTAAATGGAGTATTCCTTTGGTGAATACCATAGGTCTACAACTGGACCATGGTTAGGAGAGTTAATGCCAAAAGTTGGATTCAAAATACATGATGAAAGAAGAATTGGGAAAGTGGATTGGAGGTAGTTGTAGAGACGGGGTAGGAATACTGAATCATTTCATTGTGAAGGAGCCTGTATCTGGAACTTTGTTTTAGGATTTTTTTCTTATAATCCAAATCCATATGCAGAATGCTCTAAGTTTCTCGGCTTTGAATCAATAATTACTTTATCCCAAGGCTGTCAGGTGAACTTCATGCTAGAGGTTTAGCACTCATCTGTTCAGAGTTGCCTTTTATAGTCATTAGAAATGTTCTATCACCTCTGTGCAAATTATCAAGTGATACTATTGCCAGTCTCTTCTTCCAATATTTTTCAGGCTTGACTTTGTTCTTCTTTAAAGGAATATAAATGTGTTGATTTTCAATAATGCCAATCTGAAACTTACATAGTGTTCTAGTGCAATGTTACTTAAAACTATCTTCTTTAGAGTAAGTTTCCCTGAGAGAATAAGATTCCTGTGAGCTTTGATATTGATCTATTTCACATTTTTTATGAATAATATCAAACAAAAATGATTATAAAGCATTTTAAAAAGTGAACACTGAAAATCAGAAAGAAAGACTTAAAAAGATTAGCTGAGCTGGACTGTGCCATTTACTGATTGTTTATTATTACGCAAATTTACTCAAATAGCAGGGAATCAAATTAATCAATCTAAAGAATTAATATATTGCTTTGAAATAATTCAGGTAATATTTGCTTTCTACTTGTAGATAGTGATATTTTAGGGGAATAACTAGTAACATTGGCATTCAGAAGCAATTTGGCATGTCAATTTAGAGGGTGGAAAATAAGACTCTAGAGTAAGTGTTATGGGACTGCTTATTTATTATAAAAGGACACAAATCAGAGTAGAGAGACATTTAAAATTATTAAGTAAGAGCAGAAGCAAAACCAGAACACTAATGGAGAGAACTTAAGACACTATATCACTGATTCTTTTTCTTTTTGGGTTTCTTTTTTTCTCTTATTATTTGTGACCCAACTGCATTTTCCTTAATATGGTAAAATATTCTGAATCAGTCTCCCAAAAGAATAATGTTGTAAGTAATAACTGTACTAGGAGAATGATTATTATTTGAGGATTAATGTGTCACTTTGGTTACTGTATGTTTGGTTTTTGGCTCAATGCCTAAGACCCTTCAATCTTCATTTTACTTAAAAATGTATTTTATCCAATGGGCCCATGTGACATTTTTTCAATTAATCTTTCCTTTAACTTGTTTTTAAATAAAATAGCTATTGATATTCAAAATTTAAGTTTGTAAAATATTTATCACAATTAACATTAATAATTGCTATGCAATTTTATTTAGATATAATGAATGAAAGCAGTGCATTTTTAAAATATCTCCTTGAAATATTTAAGGGTAATGGAATTACCTTTTAAAACCTAGGAGCAATGCATGAGCTTTTCAAACAATATTACCAAAACAATGCTTTTGTTATGTGGATGTTATTTTAATATCTAATTCATTATTATTTTAGTTTGATGATTTTCAGCATCTAACCTCTTGGTGATATATAGAAATGTTGACCTAGATCTTATTTATGGTAGGAACAGGAATATATATTCAACAAATGTGCCCAATGTGTGCTAGGCACTAAACTGAATGCTGGAAGAATAAAATGGGGAAAAAGGTCTCTGTTATTAGGAGCTCACATTTTGGCCAGACATGTATTGTGATGTAGATCAACATTATCTCAGTAAATATAAATTTACAAAAAAGAAAATATCCCAATGTAAATTGTATTAATATTTTTTACAACTGTTTTTGGCTGACATTACAGTTCAGGTTTTGATCAGGGCTCATTGCCCTTATTATTTCTCAGTGATTAATTTTGCAACCATATTTATAAATATAACACTCTTATGAATTTTTCCTGCAGCAAAGATATAGTATTATAAAATACATTGTCTTAAGATTTCACAAATAATGCATGCTTGATAAAAATTTGGAAGGTATTTAACACTTTTTGGAGGCTTATATTTAATAATACATTTTTGGTGTTACTACCTTTCATTTTATCCATCTTTTACAAATTTTAATTGAGCTACTTCTGTGAGCCAAGTATTACATTGACAACTAGAAATACAAGGATGGAGAAGACAGATGTGATCTCTGTTTTTCAGGTGCTGATTGGGTCAAGCTATTCATTAGAGTTGGAGGTGGAATAAGGGTATGGTTGAAGTACTTAAAAGAGGCACTGATTTGGATTTGATAAGTTAGGACTGACCATAATGCAAATGTTATAAGAAAGTAAAAAATAAGTAGGAATTAAGTAAAAGAGAAGCCTTGTTTTCTATGTTAGAGAGTTGCTTGCAGGCAGAGGCCAGACTTGGATATACGACAGAGCATGACTTTTAGTTCCTTGAAGAACTAAAAGAAGGAACTTGGGTTTGGGGAGACATGCACAGATGAGTTTGCAAATATAAACAGAACCACATCTCAAAAGTCTTGTAAACCACACTTATGAATTTGGCTATTATCACCAAAAGGACCATAGATCAGGGTAGTAACATCTAAGAGTTTTCATTTTTATGCTATATTAGATTTGAGTCTGACTCTGGCTTAACCAAAGAGAGGTCAAGAATATCATTTTAAATACCTCTGAAAAAAGATATTTGGTGATCAGGTTTCTGTCATGGAGACCTAAGTGGATGGTACAGGCTACTGAAGCAGGTCTCTGAAGGAGGCCACTTTCCCCCACAAAGCTGTTCTGACACCAGTTTCCAGATATATGTGTCTCCTAATCTGTGCTTCCACAGTATTTTTTACTCCTATTACTCTAGTACCTGAAAAGTGTTTAATATCATCCTTGGTTTGTAGCACTCTCTATGATGAAACCTGAATTCTAGCCTTTCAGAAATGTCATTTTTCAAACATTCTCTTCCTCTACTAGAATAAATGCTTAACTCTTCCCAACCCACTCCCTTCTTGCCATCCTATGCCTTTGACCTGGTGTGTGTTTATCCAGTCTTTGTGACTTGGGTCAGGACTTTGAAGTCTCCCTGATGAAGTAAATATCACTATTTTCTTTTCTCTCCTACAACTGGAATATTATTCTTTACTATTGATAATATTAGACTGTGGATATTTGTTTTTGTACCATACTTGGATCAGAGAAGAAACATTATCCATCCTTGACTCGTTAGCATTTAGCACAATTTCTAGCAAGCACTTACTAAAATCAGGTAAACTAGCTGGAAGATGGCAGAAGGCATGTTGTTAGCTGATACTTTAAATATGAAGAGAAAAAAAAGGATGAGTGTCATTTTGATAGTTTGTAATTATCTGGTAGAAAGAATTTATAGTTAAGATTGGAGAACTGTTAAAGAGGTCATGTTTGGTATGGAAATCTCAGGTAAGTTGAGAAAAAAATTCAAGGAAAGAAAAGTTGTATTAAATTGTACCCTATCACACCACAGTGATTTCGTTTTCTTAACCAGGTAACTCATAGTCACCGGGGATAACTGAATTAAACAATTTTTGTTTGTGCTGATATTCTCGATCTAAACAAGATCTATTGTCCTGATTTATAAAATGTGTAAAATGTTTTTCCTTTAAGATTTAGGTCATTTTTTTTTTCCTGTGAGGACCTCACATTTCAGAATTTAAACTCTTCACATTGTGTTCTAAATATAGTTTCTATTTTCTAATCTATAGTTCCTTACTTTTAGGAAATAAATTCAGTAGCAAATCATCAAGCCTCTAAAAAGTCATTGTTGAATTTCAAGAACTTCTTTGTTATGACAGCATTGTCACTATTCCCCCTCAGAAATAGAAATTAGCATTCTATGTTGTATGCAGAGGAGTTTCCTGGCACTGAGAATGATATTATCCTTCCCCTGAGAAGGAGCATATTATCAAGTGTGCACATTGTGTTGGGTTTTACCCCCTTGGGATTTTCTGATTTAATTTAGAGATCAACACCAGAACTCAGTGTGTTAAGGAATTTGAAATCATAATAACAAAACTCTCCCTATTTTCTCTTTTCCAAAATTTAATGGAAAATACAAAATAATGATGGGAAAAAAAGAATGGCATTGAAACTATATGGACTTCAATTGCCATTTTCCATGTTAACTATAATGTAAATATTTGGGGGATAAGCACAATAAGCATACAAGAAAATGCTGAAAATATGATAAAATATATTCTATCCCTTTAAAAATTCTGATTCTAATTAATATATAGAAATTGCCAAAGAGCAGGTTATATTTTTATAGGCACTTTGCCTGCATTCTTGCTCATTGAGCAATTAATTAGCTATTGAATAGGTTGCTTATAGGAGTCACATGATACTTTTGAAATTGCACTGTGCATGGACAGTCAGAATAAATTCCAAGTGCTTGGACAGATCTCCAAAGTTGTTTCTTATCTATCCAATTCACTTTCTTGTCTGCAAGATGATCCCAGTTGATATGACAATTGAATAGTTAGTTGTATCCTAGGAATGGAAAATATCTTTGGTTTCAGTTGCAAATAGCAGAATCTGATCTGGAGTTATGTTTTTTTTTTTTAATTTTAGTAGAAAAAAATGATCATTTTAAAAGTTGTGTTCTCGGTATGAGTTACGAAATTAGTGGCCCTTGCAGCATCCTGTCTGGTTCAAAATTATCAGCATCACTGGTCTGTGATGTATGTGGTCTCAGTTCAACTAGGTACATCACTCAATAATAGACACATAATAACACTAGTCAATAAGCATGTTATATGCACATTCAGAAGTGCCATAGACAATTCTTAGACATTACATTATCTCAAAATATGTACTCTGGTATGACATATTCAACATAAAGATGTTAAAACTCTTGTGATTTTGTATGATTTTAGTATAAATATACTAACAAGAAAATTTTCAGCATTTTTTGAATCTATTTTTTTTTAATGGTAAGAGAGTATGTACCTATTTATATTCTTTGTGTCTAAACACAATACAAATGATGGGGTTGTACTACATCCACTTACTTGTCTTTTTGTTTCTTACATAATACCTTTCTTTTTTCCCAGGTCATTTTATTAATTATTTTGCAATATGGTCATACAAATTATGTGTGTCCCCCACTGTTTTTCCTCTGTTTCCCACATTTTCTTCTTTTGTTATTTCTGACTTCAAAAGATATGCAATGTTAGAAAGTATTCAGGGGAAAGGAGTACTTTCATATAGATATGAAAGAAATCTGATAACCCATCCCATCAATTTTTTTCTTTTTTGTCTTATTATTATGTAGAATATATCCCATATGTATGAGAAGTTCCTTGTTCATGTTCACCCACCCACAACAATAATTTGACATCCATCTTTCGATAAAATTGCCTTTTTTTTTAAACTGTGGGATCCAGTATAATATATCAAGGTACACTAGTATGGTCTTATTCACTAATATCAGAAAATAGTCATACTGTGGGCACTCTAGTGGTCTGTGAACTGGCTCCAGTTCCCATTGGCCATGCTCCCGGAAACCCTGGATAACAGTATCTCAAAAAACCATTCATCTATGAAAGAGACTGTGGAAGTCCAGGTTCCTAGCAGAGTTTTAACCCAAGGTGAAGAAAATTTTACCTTGTTACAAGTTTGTAATACATTAGAGGATAAAAAGGAACAAGTTTGTAATACATTAGAGAGGATAAAAAGGAAAGGTTTGAACTTACCCATATCACCCCTTCCTCAAAGCAACTCAAGGTGAAGAGAGTAATTCTTACTCTATTATTTCTCTCATGGGAAAAATACTGAGTGTGAGTGAGCACTCAGCTTCCCTAACTGTGCAAGATGCTGTGTTCCTCTCTCAACAATTCCAAAGTACTGAATCATAAGTTGCATAACTGGGGGCGGGAAGAAATGAGGGGGTGGCAGGTAGAACACTTGGAGGGCACTAAAGAGACATGACGCCTAATAATGGAATCATGGGCTCCATCAAGAAACTCACCCATGTGCTAGCTGCCAGGAGTGCATAGCTCTAGATCCATCAGTCAAGAAGTGACTTGATACATTGCAGGATCAAGAGAAGTCATAAAAGTTTATGAATTCTACCGCAAGAGAGATAAAGAAACATGAAGTTAGGAGTATCTATTAGATGTGAGAAAGCCTCAGAATCTTCATGAAGGCTGATGTAAAGTATTTCCCTATTAAAAGCATCAGCTAAAGTTTGAAGGAAGATACTACAATTTCATTTGCAATGACAGCAATGCAAAACTTCAAGAAAAATGAAAAATCAAAAAAGCATGATACCACTAAAGTATCAAAGTAATCTTCTAATAACAGATGATCCCTTATATATGTAGATCTGCAATTTACCTGATAAAGCAAGCAAGACAGCTATTTTACGTAATCTCAATGAGCTACAAGAAGACTGACAGACAATTCAATAAAATCAGGAAAACAATACATTAAAAAATTAAGAAGATTGGGCCTCCCTGGGGGTGCAGCGGTTAGGCACTGTGCTGTGGAGCTGTCGACAGCAGCTCTGTGAGTTCGACCCCGCCAGGGAGCTTCCCACATGGCAAGGCAGACCTCTCCTGCCTCACCCACTGCTCCCCTCAGCAGTGTATTTCCATCGATCTGTCTGTGCTGCTCCCCACTCTATCTCTGTTGAACCCTCTCGCCTCCCCATACCAGAGGCCTGTACCCCAGCTTGTATGCATAAATAAATCTTTTTTAAAAATTAAGAAGATTAACAGAGATGTATAAATGAAACAAATACAAAGAATACAAAGAATGCAATTAAAGTTCAACAGAGAGTATAAACATCAGAATAGGTCAAGCAGAAGAAAAAAATCTGTAAGTTAGAATCAGGAACTTTGAAATTATCCAGTCAAAGGAGAACAAAGTAAAAATATTGAGAATAAAGAACACACATAATTTATAGAATAACATGAAAAAACTATTTTTTAAATTACTATATTTTAAGAAAGGGAGAATGTCGATGAAAGGGTTTTTTTGTTTGTTTTTAATAGATTGCAAACTTCATAAAATGAGTTGGGAACACTCCCAAACTTTCTTTTATGAAGCTAGCATTTCCCTGGTATCAAAGGCAGATCAGGGCACTACAAGAAAAATAAAAACCACATGCCAGTATCCCTGATGAACACAGATGTAAAAATTCTCAACAAAATGTTAGTTCTCTGAATTCAACAGCACATTAAAAATATCATAAACAATGGAAAAGTGGGATATATTCTTGAGATGCAAGGTCAGCTCAACATATGCAAATGAGTTAATGTGATATACCAAATTAACAAGATGAAAGATAAAAATCATGATCATTTCAATAGATGCAGAAAAGTTTTTCATGAAATATAGTATCCTGTCATAATAAAATTGTTCAACAAAATGGGTATAGAGTGAACACACTCAACATAACAATGGTCACATATAACAAGGCACAGCCAACATCATATTCAACAAGAGAGGTTGGAAGCTTTTCCTCTAAGATCAGAAAAAGACCAGAGTGTTCACTCTCACTACTACTATTTAACTTGGTACTGGAATTCCTAGCCAGAAAAATCAAACCAAAAGAAGTAAAATACATCAAAATCAGAAAGAAGTAAAATTGTTTTTGTTTGCAGATAATATCATTCTAGATATAGAAAATTTTTTAGACTTCACCAAAAAAAGCTATTAGAACTAATCAAGGAATTCAGTACAATTACAGATACAAAACCAATTGGAAAATTTATTATATTATTATACACTAACAAGAACTATGAAAACAAAATTATAATAGTAGCAAAAACAATACAATACTTAGGAATAAATTTAGCCATGGAAGTGAATCATCTATATAACTTAAAATTGTACAGTTTTGTGAAGGAAATTGAAGACTATACATATAAATATAAAAATATACCATGTTCATGATTGGAAGAATTAATATTGTTAAAATAATCGACTAAACAAAATCATCTGTAGATTCAATGCAAATGCTATGAAAATTCCAATGAAATTTTTTATAGTAACAGGTTTCATATGAAACCACACAAACTCCAAGTATCCAAAACATTCCCAAGAAACAACAAAGCTGGAGATAATCACAATTCGTGATTTCAAACTATGTTACTAACCTATAGTAACTAAGGAAGTTTGGCACTGGCACAAAATACAGCAATGGTACAGAATCAAGAATGCAGAAATAAATTCTTACATATATACTCAGTTGGTATTTGAAGGACACTTAACTGAGAAAGATTAGCCCTCAGAAAACTGAATAATTCACTCAGAAGAATGCAGTTAAACACAACACTCATAAAACTTAACTCCAAATTATTAAAGACTTAAATTTAGGGCCAAAAACTATCAAACTCCTAGAAGAAAGCATGAGGCAAAATTTTCTTAACTTGATTCTTGGCAATGTTTTCTTGGATACAACGCAAAAAGATCAAGTAACAAAAACAATAATCAATAAATGAGACTACATCAAATAAATTGTTTTCACACAGCAAAAGAAAACTATCAACAAAATGAAAAAACAACATATAAAACTAGAGAAAATATTTACCAATTATATAGGGGATTAATATCCAAAATACAGGGCCTTCCTGGTGGCGCAGCGGTTAAGCATTGCGCTGTGGAGCTTTCCGCAGTGGTGACACGAGTTCGACGCCCGGCCTGGGAGATTCCCACATGGGGAGGCAGACCTCTCCTGCCTCGCCCGCTGCTCCCTCAGCAGTGTATTTCGGTGATCTGCCTGTTCTGCTCCCCACTCTGTCTCTGGTAAACCCTCTCACCGCCCCACACCTCTGGCCTGCACCTCAGCTTGTATGCAGAAATAAAAATCTTAAAAAAAATATCCAGGGCCTCCCTGGTGGCGCAGCGGTTGAGCGCTGTGCTGTGGAGCTGTTGGCAGCGAGTTCGACGCCCAGCCAGGGAGAATCCCAATGGTGGGGCAGACCTCTCCTGCCTCACCGGCTGCTCCCCTCAGCAGTGTATTTCTGATCTGCCTGTTCTGCTCCCCACTCTGTCTCTGGTGAACCCTCTCGCCGCCCCACACCTCTAGAGGGCTTGTACCCCAGCTTGTATGTATAAATAAATAAATCTTAAAAAAAAAAATCAAAAATACATAAAAAACTCACACAACTCAATATATAAATGAGAAAAGGATAAAAGTAGACATTTTCCCAAAGAAGATGTACAAATAAATAGATACATGAAAACACGCTCAATATTGCTAATCATCAGGGAAATAAAAATAAAAAACATGATGATTTAACATTTCAAACCTGTTAGAATGGCTATTATCAAAATATCAAAAGATAGCAAATGTTGGGGAAAAGGAAACCTTTGGGTACTCTTGATATGAATGCAAATTGGGATAATAAGTATGAAATTCCCTCAAAAAGTTAAAAATAGAACTACCATATGATCCAGCACTTCTGCTGATTGGAATTTATACCAGGGAAATGATACCAGAACCTTAAAAAGATATTTGCACACACAGGTTCATTGCAGCATTATTCATAATATGAAAACAAGCCAAATATTGATCTACAGGCTAATGGATAAAGAAGCTATGGTTTTAAATTCTAATTCACATTTCTAATTCACAGAAATGTAGACGTCATACAGTATAGAATGGTGGTTACTGGGGCAGGCAGGGAGTGAGAGAAATGGGGGAGATGTTGGTCAAAAGGTATAAATTTAGTTATAAATTATAAGAAAAACAAGTTCTAGGCATCTAATAAAGAGCATGGTGAGTATGCCTAATTCTGTTTTATATACATAAAGTTATTAAAAAAGTAGATATTAATTAAATGTTCTCACCACCAAAATTGAAATGCAGGTAAGTATAAAGAAGATGTTAACACTACTGCGTTTAACCACTTTTCAATATATGTGTGAATGTCTGTATATAAAAATATCACATTGTACTCCTCAAAAGTATACAATGCTATATGCCAATTACATATCAATAAAATTGGAGGAAAAACAACCCACATATCCTTTAACTATGACTCCCTGTCTTCCTATCCCCAGACTTACTAACCACTAAATTATTTTCTGGCTCTAAAGATTTTCCTATCCTGGAAGTTTCATATAAATGAAATCACATAATACTTTGTCTTTTGTGATTGACATTTTTTATTTAGTGTAATATTTTAAGGTTCTTCCATACTTTGGCACTTTTTAGTAAATCTTTATTAACCAATAATGTTCCATTGTATAGATATATATTTCATTTTGCTTATCCATGTATCAATTTATTGGCACATGGATGGATTTCACCTTTTGTCTATTATGCATAATGCTACTCTACACATTTGTGTATAAATTATTGTGTGGACATATGCTTTAATTTTTTTTGGATGTATGTGTAGAACTGGAACCATTGATTAAAATGGCAACTCTATGGTTAAGTATTTGAGGTACTGTCAAATTGTTTCCTAAAGTATATGAATCATTAAAATGTATACAGTATATGAGGATTCTGTTTTTTCCACATCCTGACATACATTTTCTATTTTTTTTTCAAGAATTTTTTCTTATTTTTAAAATTCTATCATCTTTATTGAGGTAATATAGGTTTACATCTCTGTGTATGATTTAGGGGTTCAGGGTTCAAACCTCTACAGATGTATGCTACCACACCACACCTACCACCAAAGCACCCATAATCTTCCACCATATTCCACTGGGTCCTCTTTCCCCATTTGCTTCTCAAACCCTAACCTCCCCCTCTGGTGGCTTCGATTCTAGTGTCATATTTTTAGGTATTGGTTTTGTTTATTTTATATTCCACATATAAATGAAAACATACAGTGTTAATTTTTTGTTCTGACTTCAAATTGCATAATCCTACAGTTCCATCCATGTTATCACGAATGGTAGATTTCATTTTTTCTTAATATAGCTGAGTTGTATTACATTGTGTATAATTTATACCACATCCATTTAACCCACTCATCTGATGCTGGGCAGTAGATTGTTTCCAGACCTTTTCTGTAGTAAATAGTGCTTCAATGAACATTGCAGTGCATATGTCCCTTCAAGTTAGTGTTTTTGTGTTCTTCAGGTAGAGGCATAGGAGTGGAATTGCTGAATCATATGACAGAAGTGTTTTTAATGTCTTAGGAAACTCAGAACTATTTTTATTTTTTAAAGACTTGTTTATTTATACATACAAGCTGGGGTACAGGCCAGAGGCGTGGGGCGGCGAGAGGGTTCACCAGAGACAGAATGGGGAGCAGAACAGGCAGATCAGAAATACACTGCTGAGGGGAGCAGCGGGCGAGGCAGGAGAGGTCTGCCACGTCATGGGGGAATCTCCCTGGCTGGGCGTCGAACCCGCATAGTGCACTGCCGACAGCTCCACAGAGCAGGGCTCAACCACTGTGCCACCAGGGAGACCCGGAAACTCAGAACTATTTTTAATAGGAACAGAATCCATTTTATTCCTACCAGCAATGTAGAAGGGTTCCTTTTTCTTAATACCCTAGTCAACACATTTTGTGTCTGGTCTTTTCAATATGGGTCATTCTCATGGTATGTCATTGTGGTTTTGATTTGCATTTTTCCAATAATAAGTCTTGATAGTATTTTTTTCATGTTCCTGCTGGCCATAATTGTGTTCCTTGGAGCCGTGTCTATTTATGTCTTCTGCCCATTTTTTTAAATCAAGTTAATTGTTTTCCTTTTTGTTTCGTGTATGAGTTTTTTGTAGCTTTTGAACATTAGCCCTTTGATGGATGTATCATACACAAGTATATCCTCCCACTCAGTAAGGTGTCTTTTCATCTTGATGTTTCTTTTGCTGTGAAGAGCTTTATAGTTTGATGGAGTCCCATTTGTTTATTTCTGCTCTTTTCCCCTTGCTATTAGAATACAAAAGACATCCCTGAGGTCAATTTCATAGTGCTTTGCCTATATTTTCTTTTATGTATCTTATGGTTTCAGATCTTGCATCTATTTTTTTAACCATTTTGTGTATGGTTTTGTGTATGGTGTGAGATACTGGTCCAATTTCATTCTTTTGCTTATAACTGTCAGTTTTTCCACCATCATTTGGTTAAGTGACTTTCCTTTGTGCATTGTATACTCTTGACTCTTTTGTCAAAAATTAACTGTTCATGTAAATATGGGTTTATTCCTGAACTCTCATTGGTTCATTGTGTGTTCATTAAGACTTCATTGGTCTCTGTGTTTATTTTTATTCCAGTACCATCCTGTTTGATTACCATAACTTTGTAATATAATATAATTTGAGGACTGGGAGTATGATACATCTATTATTTTTTTTTAAAGATTTATTTATTTATGCATACAAGCTGGGGTACAGGCCAGAATCGTGGGGTGGCGAGAGGGTTCACCAGAAACAGAGCGGGGAGCAGAACAGGCAGATCAGAAACACACTGCTGAGGGGAGCAGCAGGCGAGGCAGGAGAGGTCTGCCGCGCCATGTGGTATTCTCCCAGGCTGGGTGTCGAACTCACATTGCGAGCTGTCGACAGCTCCACAGCGCAGCGCTCAACTGCTGCACCACCAGGGAGGCCTTACATCCATTCTTTTTTGTCAGAAATGTTTACGTTTTGGCAGGTCTTTTATAGTTCCATATAGATATCTGTAATGTTTGTCCTGTTTCTGTGAAGAATGCTATTGAAATTTTAGTAGGGATTGTATGGGATCTATATTTTTTTAGATAAGATATCCATTATAATAATTTTAATTCCTCCAGTGCATGAGCAAGAATATTTTCCCTTTTATTCTTCTATTTATTTTAATGTCAGTTTTTATTGTATAGGTCTTTTACCTCCTCTGCTAGGCTTAGTCTTTGAAAAAATAAAAGCTAGACAAACATTTAACTAGATTCACAAGAAAAAAGGGAGAAAGCTTTTTTATATGATTTGATGGCTGAACTGATAGCCCTGCCATCCATGTCCCCTGCCCCAGACCACAACTTCTAGTCCCCTATCTATCGAGATCATGTTTTAAAGTGTGGATCTCCACAGTGTCACCTCTGTTGAAGTCTTAATTGGTCTACTATGTCCAAGGGATGGACATTCTTAGCTAGAAGATTCTCTCGGTGAAGTGTCCCTCCAAATAAGTGATGTTGCTCATGTTATTGAAGCCAGGATCTACCTCTACCACCATCTTGGTGATTTCTGGTCCACTTATAAAAAGAAGCCAGGTCACCTGCACTGGAGGAAACCCACATCCTCTCCTAGACACTGCCACCAATGCTTCCACAGCAGGATACTACTTCACTGCTCCTAGAGCCACAGTTAATGAGGACCATGCATTACTGTTGCTGTTGTGCCATCACTTTTGTGCTGCATCCTCTGTGGACCAGGCACTGCCATTGCCACATTTGCATGTTTATCTCACCTTTTAATTCCAGTCATCTTAGTGGATATCTACTTATCATTTTGATTTGCATTCCCTCATGGCTAATGATGTGACACATCTTTTGGTTGGTTCTTTGTGTATCTTTTTTTTTCTTTCCCATAATGCCTAATCAGGCCCTTTGCCCTTTTTTTTTTTAAGTGGGTTGTTTGTATTATTAAGATGTAAAAGCTCTTTGTATACTCTAAATACAAGTTATAACATGTGGTTTAACTATCAACGTGTTAACATCCTCCGGGGTAGAGTGGTTTCACTTAAAACTCAAGTCCCCTATAATTACAATACAACTTATTGGGGGAAATACACATTATAATAATGTAAGCATACAATTCAATTAGCAGTGAAAGGGGGGAGGTTACAAACCATTAAGCTAAGATTCAGAAGACCGTATGAAAGTAATAGTATTAGGGATCCAGAATTTCCTTTGTGGTTTCAGCACCTTGGGAAGGACTGTTCTAGTCCTTTGAGCAGAGCCTTTGGCAGCAGATGCCAACACCTAGAGAAGGTTTTAGAGATCCCATGGACTTGGAGTCCAAAACCTCAGATTGGCCTAATTCATCTCCTGTATTTGTACTGCTCCAGAGGTGTATTATCAGAGCTAACTGTTAATAAGAGCTACTTTTTTTCTCAGCACAGCTAGGATTTTTATCTCTCCTTGCCTTATGTGTCAGTTTATTAATGTCCTCATAAACAAATGGTCACTTTTATTTTAAATTGTTGTCATTCCATTTCAGTTATACCCATAACTTGATCAGACCAGATCATTATAATGTCAACATATATATCACAAGTCCCTCATCATATATATGATTTACAAATATTTTCTCCCATTTGGTGAGTGATCTTTTCACTTTCTATATAGTGTCCTATGGGTCACAAAAAAACTGAATTTTGATAAAATCTAATTTATCTTTAGTTGGAAACTTGCCATTTTAAGTATATACTATGGCAACTCTGCCTGACATGCTAGAAATTTCAATTTCCCTTCATTATCGTTATTTACTTATTTGTTTGATTAGTTGAGCCTCTGATATTGTTCTTCAGAGGAGTGGAGCCTTGACTATCCCCACAATCACTCTGGATTAGAGTGGTTTTGTCAGGTTCTATCAGTTCATGACTGCCTCTTTCCCCATCATACCCAGCTGTTATTTGCCATTAATTGCTGACTAATATTACTGTTATTTTCAACAATGTTCTATAACAAAATTGCTCTATGGGGTAATATAATAAACTTCAGGTTCCTTTGAGGGAATAGTTCTTGATGACAGTGTTTCAAATTTGTTCTGACTCCAAGAGGACACTTTTACCAGTCTTTCCTGTAAACTAGCCAACCTGAAGGTCAGTCTGTATCTTCAATTAAATTACCAGTCTTCTTCCAATTGCCATTTGCCAGAACCTCCACTGTTTTTAAGACTTTCTTTAGGCTTGATCTTCTCTCTGTCCTATTGCAATTAAAGTTGGTTCCTTTTGGAAGACATTAAGAACTATTATATCTCCAACTCTCCCTCCCTAAAATCCTGAAATTGGGAGTGAAGACAATGATGTTTTTCTTTTGGAATGATATCCTACCTTAGTTGCTGAGATCAAGGTATGGGTCGGCAGCTTCAGGTCATCTTGAATTTTTTACCAGGATACACCTATTTGTCTGGGGTAAGGAAATTAGTGTCCTAGTATCCTTTATGTTGCCATGCCCAATTAGAGTCTACATTACATGAATAGAGGCTGGTTGGAAGAAAACAACTATTGTGACTGAACTTGCACAGAACATAACTTTAGCAATGGGAAACAGAAGTCGGGATGGTAAATGTTGAATCACTACCCCGCCTTGGAAGATAAGCCCCTTAGAGATATCCCTCTTGGACGTTGAAGGAGAGGGAGCTTGTGGGGTGTGTCTATGTCATTCTGTAATGGAATTTCTGTCTCACTGAGCTAGAAGAGGACAGTGTGGGAGTATTCTTGGTTTAAATATCACAGACCCTTTTTTTTTTCATAAAATTTCAGAACATTAAAAAAAAGGTGTTTCATCATTTGCTATATGCCCTGAGGACCATTTTCAGAGATTTTAATTTTGTTTTATAATTTTCACCAGTTTTTCTGTATGCGAGTTCACAGAGCTCCTTATACCATCATGCCAGAAGCTAATCTGGCCCGTCAACTCTTGAGAAATGAAATCAAGTAATTTTGAAAGATTTCCAATATTTTTTATCATCTATGTTAGAGAAGCAGGCCAAATCTGAGATATATACTTTATTCTTTCTTCCACAAGTATATGCCATGGGAAGTAACCCAGTTTTGAAAGTTTGAACCCAGGAACGTTTTTTTAAAAGCCTGAAAGAAATTAATAAAAATAGGAGACTAAAATGTAAAAGCCAAAAGAACATTTTTTAATACTTTTTGCTGAAAAGAAAAGCAAATTTCAGAGCTCCATTTTTGTCTAATGCTGAGTTGCATATTTTTAAACTTCAAAGACATCTTATTTTCCTTAGTATCATTATATGACTATTGCATTTGTCTTTCCTTGCCCCTCATTTTTAAAAATATTTTTTCTTTACTTGAAATAAGTTATTTTTCATTCCTGTGAGTTCTCACTCACAGGAGAGTCTCTTGTGTCTCGTAGGTTAGGATTACCAAGACATAGCACAGATGGGATGGTAGAACTAGGTCAAAAGTGACCTTCAGAGAAAGCTTAAATTTCTCCTCATTATCTGTGTGGATCCCATTATGTAGAGAAAGGTCATTGGTCCCTAAAAGGGCAATTTTGTATGGCTATTCAATTTTTTAAGTAATAAAATAAGAAAATTTACCAACCAAATAAGAATATAAGTGGAATTATTAAACAATGGAATCTACTTTAAAGAGAATATCCCTATTTATCCTATACCACCTCAAATTTTGGATTACCAAAAAGAGATAGATTTTGGAGTAAGACATTTAAAAAGGATTTTATTTAATTATAATTCAGAATTTAAAGTTACATAAATGCTAAGCACAATTTCAGTCTAAGTAGATCAGAATGGAGAGAAAATAGACTTCCATAGTACAGAAACTATTCTCATGTTGATCTTAGAGTAACTGTCATTAACATTCTCCTGTTAACATTTATAGAAGATTTATGCATGCACTGATGGGAGAATTAACCTCCGAATCTGTAATGTCAAGTGTTTTCCATAAAAAGCTTACAGATATATACTTGAAGAATGTGGCTGTTTACAATTAGAGATGACACTAGTAATTTTACAAAAATGATTTTATTAATTTTACTTGCAGATGTATCAAATGTGCAAAAGCCTAGGACTTAATTTTGTCTCAGTTTAGCTAGAGCAGCACTGTCCTGTAGAAATTTCTGCAATAACAGAAAATGTTCTGCACTATTCAGTATAGTGACCACTGGCCATGTGTAACTATTAGAGATGGGAAATAGTATTGTGCAGGGGCTAGTATGACTAAGAACTGTACTTTTAATTTTACTTAATTTAAACTTCAATGAACACATGACTCAAAGCTATTGTAGTAAATATAATAGAACTAAAGTAATTAGTTAATTGTTACTCTGCTCCATTAGTTAATTTATCTTATCCCTATCTACCATCTCCAACCCCAAACACAAATTGATAAGTACACATCATCACCCATAACTTTAAAAAAAAAGCTCTTATTCTTTCAACTTAAAAATATGATAGTATTAATAGTTCTATTCCAAAAAATGAAGTACACAAGAAAATAACTGGAAAAATAGTGGCTGTTATAGAGGAAAGATAAAACCACTTACTATGTTATTTTCACTGTCATCTTTCAAAGCAGTAGTGCAATACAATATGGAAATATACATTAGTTAAAGATTTAATGATGTGTATTTTAATAAAATTCCATGAAATGTGGAATACTATGAGATAAAATTATATTACACAACATAAATAAATAAATAGGTAAGAGTTTTGGTCATATACACATTATCATTATTATTTGCTCTTAGATAAACATTGTCTTTCATAATGCAGTTCATCCTGGATACTCAAAGGTAAAACTGGTTTTGTTCAGAAGGCATGCTAGTATAGAAATGAGGTAGAAAGTAGATATCACTAAGGGAAAATCTATTAATGTGTGTGATTTGGGAATATACAGGAGAGGTGTTTAACCCATTGATCACTATATCATCAGTCCCCAGAACAGTGCCTAGTATATAATAAATGCTCAACAAAAATTTGGTAAACAAAATAATTAACTCATTTATATTCTGGTATCACAGTGTGAGAAAAAGGAGTCAAAAAGGGTTATATCTAACTTATTGGCATTGTATATGACATTGTACATCAGGATCACACCATAATTATAGTGAGGTATAATAAACTTTGGTGCTTAGTTTAGTTTATCTAATTGTATTTATTGAACATTGACATAGTGATTTTGTGTGCCAGGAATTAGTCTTATAGCTTTACTAATACTAATTCATTTATTATTAGTGGTGAATTGTTATACTGCCTTTGTAGTTCCCTAATGAACTTTAACTGAGTTTTATAAAAATCTGTATTCAACAATTAAAATATGTTGAGTATAAGAATATCATATATCAGCTGTGTCTCCACAGAAAATAAAAAATATTATAATGAGGTTAAGAGACTATCTTTAGTAGTGCTTTTTTGGGCCCATCACTGTTTCTGAAAGCAAATCCTTCTTGTCTGATGCTATACAAATATAAAGCCCTATTAATAGATACTGTATTAAAAGTTACTTGTCTATTGGTTTCATTTCTAACATTATTTAAAGACTGTGTATTATGAATTTCTAGTATTTTTCTATCCAGCTGGTTCATAATTATTAACAGATGCTATAATTCATTTCACTAAGATGCAATGGTGAATTACAGCAAATTCTTTTAATATCACTAATCATTCTACATTTTAGACCTTAATTCAGTATGACTTCTGCAATTGATTTCAGACATCTGTTTTAGATAATTCAGATGGTAGTTTTCAAATTGTACTTGGTGCTATTGTCTACACTAAGGTACTAAGATAGATAGATAGATAGATAGATAGATAGATAGATAGATAGATAGATAGATAGATAATATAGGGATTTTCAAAATACTTTTTTCTTTTGTCTTTGGTAGAATTCCAGTGTTGAAAATGTATGTACCATGTGGTGTCTATTTCTTTCCCATAGGATACACATGTAGATACCTTGGTTGGAGGTAGTTGTGTGGCCTCATAATGATAACACATTCAAAAAATTAAAATAATGATTTCCTTAGATTTTTGTATGTTTGGTGTTTGTGAGATTTCAATCTTAACCATTCTTCACCTTGGTAATTTATATCACCCATAATGGTGGTTGGTTCCTCAGCCCTAAAATCTGTAGTTAGACTTGGGTGGATAAATCTTGCATTTTAGTTGTCCACAATGAGTCTAATGCCTGTAATTTCAGTGACTGTGAAAGAGGGGCTACCCTCTTGTGGCTTTCAACACCACTTATTTTGCCTTTTCTAAAATGAGTGGGGCTTCACTGTCCTGACCGTATCCTGGGATGATTTATCTTTCTCTAAAGAAAATACATCGACTCAAGTCTAAATGCTTGCACATTTCATACTTTTGGCATCCTCTGAAATTGTGAGACTCTATGCCTCTATCTGTATTCTTGGGCACTCAAAAGAAGAGAGGTGAGGTCTAGTGGTTGCCTATTTGGTATGGGGAAGACCAGAACGATAATATTGATAACATACATTTTACCTCTTTGCCTAAAGTTTTATTTTCCTTAAAAATATAAAATCAATAAGATTTAGATTTGTTAATTTTTTTCCAAAAACAACCTGTGGTCTTCATAAGAATTTTGTTTCATGAACAACATTTGAACCTTATTTTCTGACCTAGAAGCCCCCAAATATAAATGAGCATTTGCATCGACCTGTGTTGCCTTGTATCTTCCAGAAAAGGATAAGAAATGAAAAGGTTGTTGTTTCTTGGGTAGAGTGGGGTGAGAACTTTAAGTTTTCTGAGCCTCACTGATGAAGAAGAAATCTCTGGTTTCAGTATGGCTTGTTCTTTTGGGACAGCTCCAAATTTCTTCAACTCTGCCAGTTTGTGCCTACCCATTGCAATGCCCTTCTCTCTAGGTGGCCCACAGTCCACAGCCAGCTGGATAAAGATCACTAGTATTTGGGGGAAACAAACATTTTGTTTCAGGAGCCCTGTAAATGAGTACAACTCTGCTGGATATGTCACTGAGTTAATTATTAAAATTCTCTTAGCCTCATAGAGCTCATTTGTAAAATTAAAATAATAATACTTTAGTTTTGGTTATTGTAGTGAAGATCATAACAGATCCCAACCTCAGACTATTTTACACTTGCGTTTATAGTTGCAAAGGATCATAATATGTAATACATATGTCCTTTTTCAGTTTAAGAATGTGACATTAGATTAGGCCTCCTTATTGCTCAAACTACAACAGTTCTGAGCACCTCTTTGGCTAGTTCTGCATTTTTTTTTCTCCTGCTGTTCTACCCAGGTAGTTCCTAGAAGTTCTGGGTAGTTCCTAGAATATTTTTCAAGTATCCTTGTTACCATTTGTATTTTCCCTTGACATGCTTCTTTGAAGCTTTGAAGCTTTTCACTTCCAACCACTGAAGAATTTTTTACTCTTCTGTCAGTAAGTCATTTAATTTCCTCCAAAGATAGAAACCCTAGTATTATTTTTAGTCTTGCTTCTATAGTATATTTTACATACACTAAAGCCCTTGTTAATGTAGTAAATCCTTATATCCTTCTATGAATATATGTGAGTTTACATATACCTGTATAACCACCCAAATAATCACTGTATAGATAAGGTTTGGTGACAAAAAACAAACAAACAAAAAGCTCCCCAAACCCCTTATTTCCTCTTTAGAGTAAACATCCACTCCACTGGCAACCACTATTCTGATTCTTGTCTCTCTAATTCTGCCCTTGCTGAAATGTCTTATCACTTGAATCTCATATATTAATAGTGTATTAGCCTTTGGAGTCTGGCTTCTCTCACTTAGCAGAAATGTATTTGAAATTTGTATGTATAGTTCCATGTCTTAATAATTTCTCTCTGTATAATGCTGATTGAAGGATATACTGCAGGATATACTACTGTTTGTTCACGATTGACATTTGTGTTTTCCCCGCTTTTTGGCAATATGAATACATCACTATAAACATTACAGAATAGTTATTTGTATAACATAAGTTTTCATTTCTTTTGGGTAAATGATTAGGTGTGGAATTTTTAGTAATGTATAATAAGCCTACAGTTACATTTAAAAGATCCTGCAAAGTGATCAGTAAAGTGGTGGTATATATTTTGCATTCCTGCCAATTATGTATAAGAGTTCCTCTGGCCCTATATGATATCCTATTGTATATAATGCTTTTAAATGCATTTTTGGTATTACATTTGCTATTATTTTGTTGAGGATTTTTATCTGTCATACATGAGACATATTGTTTTTTTGTTTCGTTCTGTTTTTTTTTTTTTTAGGGTGGGGGCAGAGGTATTGTTTGTTTTTTTATATCTCTATATGATTTTGGTATTAGGTCAATGCTAATCGTTGAATGAGTTTATTCTCTCTGCTTCCAGTCTCTGAAAGTAAGGGTAAAGAATTGGTACAATTTCTTCCTTAAATATTGAAAGACTTCACCAGTGAACTATCTGGCTTCATATTCTCTGTTTTGGGAATTTATTTATTATTGATTCAATTTCTTTAGCATATATAGGCCTATAAAATCATCTACTTCTTTTATGAGTTTTGACAAATTGTGCCTTTCAAGGATTTCGTCCATTTCAGCTAGGCTATCAAATTCCCTCAATGTTTGTCTGAGAAAATCTTTTTATTTCTTCTTCACATTTGAAAGATAATTTTGCAAGATACAGAATTTAACTTGTTTTGTTTTTATTCCTTTCAACACTTTAAATATTTCAGTCCACCCACTTCTTGCTTGCATGGGTGTAAGGTAAATGGAAGTTAACAGGTTTTTTCTGTCCTCCCACCATTAGCATCAGTGATGGACACCTGTGGTTTTACAGGCGTGCCTGATGGCGGCACCTGGAGTAGGGCATGCGCATGCGTGAGTGGGCGCCGCTGAGCCCGAGACTGAGCTTATAAGAGCGGCGACCGAGACCGTGGGAGAGATCAGGACAGAATGCCAGAGAGCCCAGACAGAGTAAAGATTGGGGGGGGAGAGGGTGTAAGGCGGCCTACCAGCCTCCCTGCCCCCAGGCCTCCCTGCCCACCCTGTCTGCAAATAGTGCAAAGAGATCATTAGAAGCCTGACAAAGCCACAGTGGGCTCTGGGACTCGCCCTTTACCCTCCTGCCTGGATCGTAGAAAACCTGCTCCGAGCCTTGCTGGCACCGCAATGGGCTTTCAGAAACCAGCCGTTTTCTTACCTTTGTTATAGGTAAGGCATTTTTTCTTCTGGGTTTTCTCAGAATTTTTAATTTATCCTTGATTTTGGTAGTTTGAATTTATGTGCCTTTTGGTGTTTTTATTTCTTTATTTTTGGCATTTACCCCAGTTCACATTCTTGGGATATACTGGGGCTGTACTTTTGTATCTTACATTAATTTCGGAGAAATTCTCAGTCCTGTTTCAAATATTTTTCTGTTTCTTCTCTGTTGTTCTATGTGTTAAACGTTTTAGTTTTCCCACACTCCTTCGATATTCTGTTCTCTTTTTTTGGGCTATGTTTCTCTTTGCTTTTGTGTGTTTGGGACTCTTGATAAATCCTTCTACCTCAGTGACTCCTCACCTGTGTCTGGTTTTACTAATTAGCCTGTCAACAACATTTTTCTTACAACTTTTTTTTTTTTCTCTAACATTTCTTCTTAGGCTTTTTGTCTCTCTGCTTACTACCCCCATCTGTTTTTGGTTACTGTCTACTTTAACCATTAGTCTCTCATATTAATTGTAGATTTAAAAAAAATCCTAAGCAATATCTCCAACATTCCCGTATCTGATTCTGATGCTGCTTTTTCTCTTCAAAATGTATTTTTGATCTTTTCTTATGCCTTGTAATTTGTTCTTGGTAGGTGGACACAGTGCACTAGGTGAAAGGAAAATCGGCCTTTAGTAATGTGGCCGGCTGTGGGCGCAGGAGGAAAGGTTCTGTAGTGCTGCCATTAGGTCTGAGGCTCTCAGGGAGACTGTGCCTCTGAAATGTGCACTTGACACGTTATCTCTTTTTTCTCCCTTTACGTGGGATCGTAATGGGGTTTGCTTGATTGGACAGGTGTTGGGTATTTCCCTTCACAGATTCTAACCATTTTCCAGTGAGTAATGTTTGGATTCCAGTGAGTAATGTTTGGATTAATTAGTTTCACCTGAAGACAATCCCGCTCTAAAGGAGCAGAGCGCTCCATCTTATTTCAAAATGGTTCCTTCCTCTTTTCTCTGCCCACGCGGGAAATTTTTCTTTGGTATTTCTCGTATGGATCTTGGTTGACCTCCTAGAAGTAATTCTCATGATGTTCTGGGGGCCTCCGTGTAACTGAGTTCCCCTGGAGTTTTTAGCTCTCAGTTGTCAACACAAACGCCAGCAATTCAGCAGAGTTCAGGCTTTCCTCCCTCAGCACTGGTTCCTGCTGAGGTTTCTGCCATGCAACTAGCTCTGGTAAGTGCTAGTCTCTGCATTCACCTGTGCTGTCCAGTAGTGGGGGGGGGCGGGGGGGAGTTGGGGGGCATCACTTGTTTTTTGTCTTCCCCCTTCTTGTAGAATATAGAGGATTTGCTGATATATCGAGTTTATGGATGCTGTAGGGAGTTTTATCACAATGATTTCCTAAAATGTGAAACGTTTACTTCTCCGTTAAATATCATGTTTTTTGTTTGTTTTCCCGGGTCGAAAATACAAAAAAAGTAAACTTCTTACATTTATTTTTTTTATTGCGATAACATCGGTTTACATCGTTGTAAACTCATACTTTGTTCTCATACCGTACCCATCACCAAGACATCCATAGTCCTCCACCATCGTCAAGAAAGTGAACGTCTATGACTCTTCCTCACTTCTTTAAGACATATATTAGATTGGATATTAATAATGTGCTAAAATTCTTAAGTGAGTGAGAGTAGTAGTATACATTATATGCATTACAATCAAGGCTGGAAAATGAATTGAAGAGTTATATTAGGTTTTTTTGTACTAAAAATTGACTTCCATAGAATGTTAAGAAACAGCAATTTGAAGACATTTTAATACTTAAACTCATTGGAAAAATCAGTATCTTTTCACTGAAAGACAAAGTATTCCACACCACCCTAAAATCCATCTCAGCTTTTACTTTCTAAATGTTAGTGTCCATATATAGTTCATGAGCCATTACAATGTATTGTCTGTGAGGCAGGAACTTGGGGGGGAAAGACATTATTACCAAATAATTAAATATATTTTAATAAATACTTCACAAAAATTATAGGAGCTTCTTTTAACTTTCTCTCAATGGGAAAATAAAAAAGGAGAATTTGATCCACTCTTCTATTGCAATAAGAATTTGTCTATTTTAATCTTATAATCTGCATAGTAGAAGTAATAAACTTGGTGATTAACTTTTCTTTTACAAATAGTTGTTTTTATAAAAAAATTAAGTGCTGATTAAGTCCTTTTTCAGAATGTTATTTGGACTAATCTGATTTATGTTAATCAATACCATTATATTATACATTGGTTTATAGATCTTCCCAGTTTTAAAGTAAAACATTTTTGTCTTATCCCAAAATTATTTTAAAAAACCTTAATAAACTTTGAGTCAGTGTACCAAGTAAATACAATGCTGTTTTTAACAAGTCCCTTTGTCACTGATAAATATAATACAGCATCATTTGACTGCAAAGAAAATACTGTAGCCCAATATAAGTAGAAATATTTCTGACCAGGCACACTTGTTTTCCTTTATTGGTTTATTTTGCGTTAACTTCAAGAAAAATTAATAATTAGTTCCTGTGATTACCTACACGTGCACACATGTATATATCTTCACACCTATTTTCCAATTTCTTTATCTGTAAAAATAAAGTGGGTATTAACCATTTGCTGTTTGACTTATCTGTGCAAGTCTATGATGAAGAGACAGTTTAGAGAGATTGGGAAATTGAAACTAATTAAAATCTCTCTTGTGGGCCTCCCTGGTGGCGCAGAGGTTAAGCGCTGTGGAGCTGTCGGCAGCAGCGATGCGAGTTCGAAGCCTGGCCAGGGAGATTCCGACATGGCATGGCCAGACCTCTCCTGCCTCACCCGCTGCTCCACTCAGCAGTGTATTTCCATCCATCTGCCTGTTCTGCTCCCCACTCTGTCTCTGGTGAACCCTCTCGCCACCCCACGCCTCTGGCCTGTATCCCAGCTTGTATGCATAATTTTTTTTTTTTTTTAAAAAGGGGCCCTCTATCAAAAAAAAAATCTCTCTTGTATGTTTTATGTCTTCCCTAACAGCCCAAAAGACAGGTTATGGTTAGTATTTTACCTAAAATCTACAAACTGAATGTACAAACTTTACTGCAAAACTAAAACATTTGATTGCATTTTATATCAAGCAATATTGTGTCATCTATGGTGTTACTCTCTAATGAAAAGAAACAATGTTTTTTTTAATATTGTTCTAGATGAAAAAAAATTAGTGTCTAAGAGGAGATTTTTGAGAATCAGTCATAACTGCAGTTATAAGCCTTAAGAAACTATAGTAATGGCTATGAAAGCATTTTTCTCAATATAAAACAAAATATTTTAATGGCATTTTTTAAATATATATTTTTATTGTTATTTATATCTTTTAAATTTTGTATTCCCCTTGGGTCCCACCACCAATTCACCCGTGATCCATCTCTGTGGTCTCTTGTGTCCTTTTCGACTCCATTTTGTGCCCATATCCTCCCCCTCCTGCCACCCCCCCCAAGTGTCTCTCTCCTATTTGGTTTCCCTATAGTCCTGTTATAAGTGAAACCATTTGATATTTTTCTCTTTCTTTCTGGTTTGTTTCGCTGAGTATGATCCCCTCTAATTGCATCCATGTCGCTTCAAATTGCATGTGTTTATCATCTTTGAATGCTGAATAGTATTCCATTGTGTATATGTACCACATCTTCTTGATCCAATCATCTATTTTTGGACATCTGGGTGCTTCCATATCTTTGCTATTGTGAACAGTGCCACAATGAACATACGGGTGCATGTATCCTTTTGGATTAGTGGTTTTGTGTCCTTTGGGTAGATTCCCAAAAGTATTGCTGGGTCATATGGAAGCTCCATGTTTAGCAGTTTGAGGAATCTCCATACAGCTTTCCATAGTGGTTGGGCCAGTTCACATTCCCACCAGCAGTGTAGAAGAGTTCCTTTTTCTCCACATCCTTTCCAGCATTTGTTGTTGCCTATATTTTTTATTTATTTTTTTATACATACAAGCTGGGGTACAGGCCAGAGGCGTGGGGCGGTGAGAGGGCTCACCAGAGACAGAGTGGGGAGCAGAACAGGCAGATCAGAAATACACTGCTGAGGGGAGCAGCAGGCGAGGGAGGAGAGGTCTGCCGTACCATGTGGGATTCTCCCCGGCCGGGCATCGAACTTGTGTTGCCGCTGCCTACAGCTGTGGAGCTGTGGAGCTCCACAGCGCAGCACTTAACCACTGTGCCACCAGGGAGGCCCTGTTGCCTATATTTTTAATGTGTGCCATCCTCACAGATGTGAGGTGGTATCTCATAGTGGTTTTGATTTGCATTTCCTTGATTATAAGTGATGTTGAGCATTTTTTCGTGCATCTGTTGGCCATTTGCTTTTCTTCTTTGGAGAAGTGCCTTTTTAGCCCTTCTGCCCATTCTTTGACTGGGTTATAGCCTTTGTTTTTGTTGAGTTGTGTGAGTTCCTTGTAGATTTTTGTTATCAGTCCTTTATCGGATGTATTGTGTGCAAAGATCTTTTCCCAGTTGGTAGGGTGTCTGTTTGTTTTGGTTAATGTCTCTTTTGCTGTACAGAAGCTTTTTATTTTGATGTAATCCCACCTATTTTTCTTGTCCTTCATTTCCTTCGCTTTGGGGGATGTGTCATTAAAGATTTTGCTGAGATGTATGTTGTGTAGAGTTTTGCCTATATTTTCTTCTATAAATTTTATGGTTTCAGGTCTTACGTTCAGGTCTTTTATCCATTTGAAGTTGGTTTTTGTGCAGGGTGTGAGGTAGTAGTCTAGCTTCATTTTTTTGCATGTGGGTGTCCAGTTTTCCCAGCACCATTTATTGAATAGACTGTCCTAGTTCCACTGCATTTTCTTTGCTCCTTTGTCAAAGATTAGTTGTTCATAGATATGCGGCTTTAATTCTGAGTATTCTATTCGGTTCCATGGTCTTTGTGTTTGTTTTTCTTCCAATACCATGCTGTTTTAGTTATTATGGCTATGTAGCATAGTTTGAAATCAGGGAGTGAAATTACTCCGTTTTCTTTCTTTTCAGTCAGGAGGGCTTTAGCTATGCGGGTTTTTTTGTGGTTCCATATGAATTTCATCAGTATTTGATCTATTTCTTTGAAGAATGTCATTGAGATTTATATTGGAATAGCGTTGAATCTGTAAATTGCTTTTGGGAGGCTTGCCATTTTGATAGTTAATCCTTCCAATCCATGAGCAGGGGATGTCTTTCCATTTTCTTGTGTCTTCTTGTATTTCTTTCAACAGTGTTTTATAGTTTTCTTTGTATAAGTCTTTTACGTCTTTCATTAGATTTATTCCCAGATATTTGATTTTTTTGGTTTTGATTTTGAAGGGGATGGATTTCTTAATTTCTTCTTCTTCAGATTGGGTGTTAGCAATAGAAAGGCTATTGATTTTTGTGTGTTGATTTTGTATCCTGCTACTTTACTGAACTGGTCTATAATTTTGAGGAATTTTTCTATGGAGTTTTTAAGGTTTTGTATATATATTATCATATCGTCTGCAAACAGACTTTTTAATTTCTTCTTTTCCTATTTGGATTCCTTGAATGTCTTTCTCTTGTCTTATTGCTCTGGTGAGGACTTCTAGTATTATATTGGTGAGTATTATATATGGTGAGAGTGGACATCCTTGCCTTGTTCCATAGTGGAAAGGCCTTTAGCTTCTCACCATTGAGGATAATGTTGGCTGTGGGTTTGTCGTATATGGCTTTTATTATGTTGAGCTGTGTTCCTTCTATCCCAAGGATTTCCAGGGCTTTAATCATAAACGGATGTTACACTTTGTCGAATGCTTTCTCAGCATCTATTGATATGATCATATGGTCTTTATTTTTCTTTTTGTATGTGTTGGATTACATTGATTGATTTTCGGATGTTGAACCATTCTTGTGTCCCTGGGATAAATCCCACATGGTCGTGGTGTATTATTTTTTGGATGCATTGTTGGATCCTGTTGGCTAAGGTTTTGTTAAATATTTTTGCATCAGTGTTCATTAGAGAAATTGGTCTGTAGTTTTCTTTTTTGTGTGTTATCTTTGTCTGGCATTGGTATTAGAGTAATGTTTGCTTCATAGAATGTGTTTGGTAGTACTCCTTCCTTCTCGTTTTTTTTTGAAGAGTTTGTGTAATAGAGGGGCTATTTCATTTTTGAATGTTTGGTAGTTTCGTTTGTGAAACCATCTGGTCCTGGGCTTTTGTTTCTGGGGAGGTTTTTGGTTACTGTTTCAATTTCACTGCTTGTGATTGGTCTGTTTAGATGTGCTATATCTTCTTTATCTAGTTTTGGGTGATTGTATAGTTCTAGGAATTTGTCCATTTCCTCTAGGTTATTGAACTTGTTTCCATATAGCTGTTCATAGTAATCTCTGATTATTCTTTTGATTTTTGCTGTGTCATTGTGATTTCTCCTCTTTCATTTATGATCCTATTTATTTGTGTTTTCTCTCGTTTTTTCTTTGTAAGTCAGGCTAGTGGTTTGTCTATTTTGTTTATTTTTTCAAAGAACCAGCTTTTGGTTTCGTTGATCTTCTGGATTTTTTTTTAATTTCAATTCTTTTATTTCTTTTTGATTTTTATTATTTCCTTTCTTAAGCTGACTTTGGGTTTCTTTGTTGTTCATTTTCTAGTTCTTTGAGATGTGAGATTAGATTGTTTCTTTGAGTTGGTACTTGTTTCTTGATGTGAGCTTGCAATGCTATATATTTTCCTCATAATAGTCTTTTGCTGTGTCCCAAATGTTCTGGAAGATTGTGTCTTCGTTGTCATTCATTTCTATATATTTTTAAATTTCTTCTTTGATCTCTTCATTGATCCATTGGTCTTTCAATAATGTGGACTTCAGTCTCCATGAGGTGAAAGGGTTTCTTTTTTTCTTGTTTATTTCCAGTTTGTCTCCTTTGTTTTTGGAGAAGAAGGCTGGTACGATTTTGATCTTAGCGTATCTGTTGAGGTTTGTTTTTTGGCCTAATATGTGATCAATCCTGGAGTATGTTCCGTGTGCACTTGAGAAAAATGTGTATTCAATTTTTCGGGGGTGAAGTGATCGATAGATATGTTAATCCCATGTGGTCTAGGTCTTTATTTAGAGCTTTAATGTCCTTGGTTACTTTTTGTCTTCTTGATCCGTCCAATAGAGAAAGTGGGGTGTTGAAGTCTCCTACTATGTGTGTATTTTCTTTAATGTCTGTTTTCAGGGATGATAATAATTGTCTGATATATTTTGGTGCTCCTTCATTTGGGGAGTATATGTTGATGAGGGTTATATCCTTCTGTTTTGTTGTCCCCTTTATCATGATGTAGTGACCAGCTTTGTCTTTTTTTACCTTAAGTTTGAAGTCTATTTTATCTGATATAAGTATAGCTGTTCCTGCCTTCTTTCTTGGTCCATTTGCTTATAAGATTGTTTTCCATCCTTTAACTATTAACACTTTGTGTGCCGGCTATTTTCTGTGTCACCGCATGAATGGTATAAGCATTCAATAAAACACACACAGCTCCTGAACTACTGGATATATTTTAATGAAATTTTAAATGCATATAGAATAAAGCTTCTAGACTGAGTACGATCAAAGAAATAGCTCCTAATAGTTCCAAATAAATCCACCATGGTGTAAAAAACCGGAGACTAGATGAACATGTGAATACGTGAGCAGACCACAAAGTGCTAATCTCTGTTTATCTTTTACAATTAAATGTGTTTCTTGTAGACAGCAGAAGGTTGGGTTCTATTTTTTGATCCATCCTGCTATTCTGTGTCTTTCAGTTGGTGTGTTTGGTCCATTTACATTTAGAGTTAATATTGATATACTGTCATCCATATTTTTTGTTTGCTTGTTTACCCTTTTGTGATTCTAATTCTTAACTTATTCTGTGTTTCCTGGTCTTCTGTTGGTTTTGTCTTCATGACTTCTTCTAGTATTCTTTGGAGTGGGGGTTTGGTAGTGATGAATTTCTGTAGTTTCTGTTTGTTGGAGAAGGTCCATATTTTTTCTTCATAGAGGAATCAGAGCTTTGCAGGGTAGAGTATTCTTGGTTGACATTTGTTGGCATGTAGTGTGTTACATATGTCCCTCCATTCTCTTCTTGCCTGTAGTGTTTCTTCAGAGAAATCTGATGTCAGGCTGATTGGCTTTCCTTTATAAGTTATTTGTTTCTTTGCCCTCATCATTTTCAATATATTTTCCTTGTCTTGAATTCTCGATAGTTTTGCTATCATATGTCTTGCTGTTTGTTTTTTTTCTTTCGTTGTAATAATTTGGAGATCATCTGGCTTCCTGTATGTCAATTTTTGTTTCCTTTTTCATGTTTGGGAAGTTCTCTTTAATTATCTCCTTGAGAAGTTTCTCTGTTCCTTTGTGTCTCTCTCTCTCCTTCTGGGATTCCTATGATTCTGATGTTTCCTTTTTTCATGGTGTCAGATAGTTCTCGAAGCTTTTCCTCATTCTTTTTCCTTCGTTTTTCTCTTTCCTTTTCTGTCTTGATTCTGTTAGTATCTTTATCTTCCAGAATGCTTATTCTTCCCTGCATATCTTTTAATTCACTTTTCTGGCTTTCCCTGGAGTTCTTGAGCTCCTCTACTAAGGTTTTTAAATCTTCCAGTTCCTTCAATTTCTTCTTTATGGAATCATTCTCGTTCTTCAGTTCTTTATTTATATTCCTCAGTTCTTTGTTCTTTTCATTTAATTTTATCATTTTTTGTTCTTGTTGTTATGGCTATTTTGAAGTCTTTATCTGTTAGGTGGATATAATCTTCTATGTCCATATTAATGGGTTCTGCAGAGGGATTTTCTTTCTGTGGTGTATTGTTTTGAGGGTCATTTGTGACTTTTTTCCTTCCTGTTGTTGGCTTTCTGTTTTGCTCTGTTCGTAGCATTCCGCTGGTTCTGGAAGGCATGACTCCTGGTTTTACTTGCTCAGGAGTGTTTGTGGTCCCCTAGTGTTTGAGTTGCCTTGGCTGTGGCTGGGTATCTTCTGGATTTTCCTTGTTGAATTTCTTTGTTTCTCGTGGAGCGTCTTGTATTCAGTGGCTCTCAGGGAAGCCGGTTCGCCCACCTCTCCTTGCTGCTGTTCTTCTGTGTGGGGTCCGATGTCTTTTTGTTTTATGGCATTTGAAAATACAAACAAAATACTCGAACTCAAGTATCTGAAATGTTGGAAAGTAGTATTTAGGCAATTACACTTAAGCTCCTATGAGGGTTTATTTTCCCTATTGACCAGTGAGAATATATGCTGCCTCAGTAAACATTATCAGGTGCCTGAATTCCGTAGCTATCAAAAAATATCACTCTCTTAATGATCTCAAAAGAGGCTTTACAACTGGTATCAACATTTAGGGATGATTATTAAATCTTCAAAGGAATTTTAAAAACTGATATTTAAATTATTTAATCATATTTTAGCCTTAACTTCAGTAGCTAGTTTGCATTATAGTATTTCTTTTGTGAAATGGTTTTCAGACATTTTTTCTCTTAAATCATATCTCAATTATTCTATATTGTAATCCTGTAAGATACTGTTATTAGCCTCAGTGAGGAACCTGAAATTCAGCTTAAATAAATTATCCAGGTTCAAGTTCACACAGATAGCAAATGAAGGAAGGAGAATTGAATTGCTTAAGTTAAAGATAGCCCTTGGACATATGCTGACAATTTGTAAAATCCAAAAACTAGAAGTAACTGGCATTATTATTCTTATTTCTTAACACATTGTTTGCAGGTAGTTTTTATCGTGCACTAACAGGTGATGCGGGCCATTTTTGCTAATTTTTTAAGTATAAAAAAAGTGTAAAAATAAACATATTTATACATTACCTGCATTCTACCACTAGTCTATAAAAAACGTATTAATACGTGTCCCACACTCTACTACCAGTCAACGTAAAACGTATAAATATGTTCCCCGCATACAGTGTGTTTTATGATAAAATTTACCTGCATTAAATTTGCAAGTTCACATCCAGGAGAATATTTTCTACAAGTCTGATATAATGTCTTTCTGAAGGTATATCACCTATATATTTGAGCCTGAGGTTGGGTAAGAGTGAAAATTGGATCAAGGTTGAGTTTTCATTGCATTTCTTTATAATTTATTATATATTATGAATTACAATTTAATATGTTGGTAAAGAAAATATTCTTTGTTTCCCTGTCAAACAGATATGGCCTTATGAAAAGAAATTTTTTTATTACCCATCTCATACATTAAGTTGTGAAGATGCAGTTCTATGACCCTGGAACAAACTTTTCACAGGCTATATATTAATTAATGCCCAGATAATATTTTTATTCTGATTCAAGTCATATGTGAACAAGAAAAAAAATCATCTTTAATAAATTTATATTTTACAAGTTAGGTAATAGCTTTTTTTACTGTACTTTATTTCCCTTTATGGTTCGCTCTTGATTCTCATTCTTTTAAATTGCCAAGTTTTGAGGATTTTGAGTTTCAAAAATGGCAAGTTCATGGTTCAATTATTATTAAGTATAGGCAACTGAGCCCTCCGCTTAGCTAAGTCTAAAAGAATATTAAAAGAAAGGAAGAAAGAAAACCAGAGAACCAGTTCAGGGTTTAAAATAACAATGCTTCATATTTATATAACATGTCATTAGAAGTGGGTTGCTTAATGAAGTATTGTTGAGCTATTTTTCTGTTATTGGAAAGTGGAATTCCTTTGTAGTATGAGAGCATGTGTTCTATGATTTCTATGTTTTTCAATTTCTGTTTTTTTGGGTTTTTTTTTAGATTTATTTATTTATACATACAAGCTGGGGTACAGGCCAGAGGCATGGGGCGGCTAGAGGGTTCACCAGAGACAGAGTGGGGAGCAGAACAGGCAGATCAGAAATACACTGCTGAGGGGAGCAGCGGGCGAGGCAGGAGAGGCCTGCCGCACCATGTGGGATTCTCCCCGGCCGGGCGTCGAACTTGCATCGCGAGCTGTCGACAGCTCCACAGCACAGGGCTCAACTGCTGCGCCACCAGGGAGACCCTGTTTTTCAATTTCTGAAGGTACTGTTTATGGTCTAGAATGTGGTCTGTCTTGATGAATGTTCCATATGAACTACAGAGGCTACACTGGTCAACAATTTTTTTTACAAAAGTCATATTACTGAAATAAAATTAGTCATTTCCTATCAATTTGTATGTGCTCAACACGAATATGACAGTCAAGTTCTAATTTGGCTCTAGTTATTTTGTAATCAGCAATAAATTTATGTTTACATCAAGAAGTGCCTTCCAATAGCAATAGGCCTATGGTTAATACCTGGAAAAAAATCAAGTCATAGACTACTTCTTAGATTTCTTCGCTTGTCTCTTGTACAGTTGTTCAGGAATAGAATAGATGGAAGAGGATTTCCATTGTGCAAAAGCACAGCCTTAAGACTCAGTTTCAAAGAGTCTAGAAATAGTCTCTGTTCTTGGGTCATGAGTGATTTCTAAGGCATTCATGAGGCCCTCAATATCAGAACAGAATACTGGAGTACTTTACTTTCTGAAGAAAGGTTCCAACTGCTGGTGATACTTTCAATATCAAGTAATTGTGACTTCTTCTAGACGATTCCATTGTTGGAGTCTTGATCCTAGCAATTCTGCCTTGTTCTTGGATAATCCAAATCACGAACCAGGTCATTGAGTTCTTCCTGTGTTAGTCTGTGTGGGGTTGATGATGCACCACAGTGAAAATATGGATCACTGCATGCTGATGGAACAGGAGAAGAACAGGTTGGCTCACCCTTGTCCTCATCAGATGAATTAAGAGAATATTCTGCTGGAGGTTCTGGAATAGGAAGTGCCTTGCCATATGGAACTGGTCTCAATGCAGGCAGAATGTTTGGGTAGACTATTCTCAACTTCTTTTGGCTTTGTTATTCTGCCAGAAAGAGGAGGAACCAAGCAGAAATAAGTCTTTTATGTGGTTGCTTGGCTCTCTCCCCACCATGGGGACTGCAAACGGCATTGATGGTCTTTTGCCATTTCACCACTGTGAAAGCAGTGCTGTACATGTAGTACAGCATATATGCGGGGCCAGAGGCTTGTCTTGGTCACTAACCTTGCATCTGAAGTCAAGATGATAAGCCTTCTTCACTTGAGAAGTGATACTTTTCTTCTGGTTGGCAAATGTCACTTCCCCACAAATAGAGCAGAAATTGTCCACACTATTAACGTAATTTCAAAGCATAACTGTTCTGTATTGTGCCTAAATGAATAAAATAACTGTTCTATGTAACAGTAGCTTCAGCTGTCTCGCACAAAGTCTGAAATATTTTCAATGCTCAACTTTTCCAACAGGGATTTATCTGCACGGCTGATATCAGCTTACTTCACAGTTGCCTGGCAGTAGTAGTGTATTGCATCAGAAAATGATGCAATCAACTTTGGATGATGTGTATGATGGTATTATGCAGTGCAATGCATCACATCATTCTAAGCTGATTTAGGATGTTGCAGTCTACTGGATAAATTTACATGGTGAAACATATAAAATGAATTATGAAATATCTTCAAAACGAGAGCAAATTAAAATTTTTCAGGGTTAGAGTCATGTTCAGCACACCAAGATACTACAGATTAGGGCCTTTTTAAGTCAGTAACGATCTCACTGTTGACCAATGCTATTGACTATTGTTGGATGCTGAAGTCTATAGATGTCAATTATATTAATCCAATTGGTGGGCTCTTAAGTTCCACAGCACCCTTACTGATCTTCTTTCTTCAGAATATGTCCATTTCTGTTTTGACTACTGAAGTCTTCAACTATAATTCTGGATTCATTTATTTTGCCTATCAACTTTTGTCTCATGTAATTTGATGCTCTGTTGTTACACATAGTCATTAAGGATTGTTTTTCCTTGAATTTATCCATTTATCAGCATATACTACTCTTGATTCATAATTTTCTTTGCTCTGAAGCATCATCTATGTGAACTTAGTATAACTCCTCCCTGCTTTCTTTTTATTACTGTTAGCATGGTGTATCTTTTCACATTCCTTATTTTAATCTATATATGCCTTTATGTTTAAAGAGAATTTCATATAGACAGCATGTAACAGGATCTTTTTTTAATCTACTCTGACAATCTATATTTTAATTGGTGTACTTAGATCATTGACACTTAAGTGAATATTGATATACTTGGACAAATAACTGCCACCTTCAATTTCAATTAGATTTTTATCTTCCATTCCTTTTCTTCCACTTGTGACTTTGACTCTTCCATCATTTCCTAATCTTTGTGATTTTAATTGAGCATTTTTTTGTGATTCTACTTTTTTATTAACGTATCAATTATATTCCTTTTTTCTAGTGGTTTCCCTAGAGTTTGCTATATACCCTAACAACTGATCCTATTCCACTTTGATATGACACTATACTGCTTCACAGGTAGTGCAAATACCTCATAAAAATAAAATATTCCTAACATCTCCCTCCTGTCTTCAGTATCATTGACGTTATTTATTTCACCTGTATATAAACTGTAAACATTGCATAAATTAATGCTATTATTTTTAACACACTGTTAAGTTACATTATTCTTCATACCCTTAAAGTTCTCATTTTACTTTCTTTTATTCCTCCTCTAATGCTCTTCTTTCTTTCTATACATTCAAGTTTCTTATCTATATCATTTTTCTTCTCTATAAAGAACGTTCAATATTCCTTTCACTGCAGGTATACTACAGTAAGTTCAATTTTATTTTATCAGGAAGTTTTAGTCTCTTTTTATTCTTTTAAAGTTAACTTCACAGGAATAAGAATTATAGGTTGGTGTTTTTTTTTTTTTCCTCTGAGCACTAAATATTTTACTCTACTATCTTTGTTCCTCTCTAGGCAAGGTCTTTTTTTCCCCTCTTTGTTATTTCAGGGCTTTTTTTTTTTTTTTTTTTTTTTTTTTTTTTTTTTTTTTTTTTTTTTTTTTTTTTTTTTTTTTTTTTTTTTTTTTTTTTTTTTTTTTTTTTTTTTTTTTTTTTTTTTTTTTTTTTTTTTTTTTTTTTTTTTTTTTTTTCTTAAAGTTCCTGAGACTTTTTTAATGCTTGATACTCTGAGCTTCATGGTTTGGTGTTCACATTAATTTGAGAAAATTCTCAATTATTCTTGTTTCAAATGTTACTTCTGTTCCTTTCTTCATCATCTGGTATTTCCCTTTTGCATGTTACAACTTTAGTAACATTGTTCCATGGTTCTTGGACACTCTGTTGTATTTCTTAGTCATTTTCTCATTGCTTTTCACTTTTGAAAATTTCTGTTGGCATATCATCAAGCTTAGAGATTCTTTCTTCAAACATCCAATGTTTGTGAACCCATCAAAGGCATTCTGAATGTCTGTTGTAATATTTTTTTATATCTAGCACTTGTTTCTTTATGCTTTCTCAGACGTTCTTTGCCTGTTATCAATATTATGTCTTGTGGTTTTTCATTGAAATATGGACATGATGTCTTAGGTAAAAGTGACTGCATTAAATGGGTCTTTAGTAATACAGTGGTAAGGTGTATGGGAAGGAGAGGCAATATATAATCCTATGATTAGTTCTCAGTCTTTTAGTGAGTCGATTCCTCACAGCTATGATTTTCGGAAGTGCCTACCGCTAGGGATTTTTTCTTCTATCCACCTCCTCGGGTACTGGATAGCTAGAGGAGGCTGGAGTTGGTGTATTTCCTTTCCTCCACATAGAAGGTTAGAGTAGGCAAGTGGCTAGAGTTGGCTGTTTTTCTTCCCTTAGATGCTGGGCAAACCCCAGTAGTTTAGTTTCTGATAAAATGGGTTTTTTTGAGTGCTGGATTTGTTAAGAACAGAATGCTGTGGTTTATTTCAAAATAATTACTTTTAAACATCTCCTTTAGGAAGTCCATATTTTTTTGTTTTTTTATTTTCTTCTGTTCTTTATTGTAATAATCTGGTAGAATTTCTGGAGGTAAAACATGAATTGTGAAGACTTCCCACTCTCACTTTGTCTGGAGTTTCAGTCTCTTATACTTGTCTATACTGAAACTCCAGAAAACATTCAATTATGGTTCAGGTTTCCCAACCCATATACTGGTTCCTGTGGCTGTGAATTTCCACTCAACTTACTCATGACTTGCTCTATCCATGTGTTTATTGGTATGAATTGTGGGGCAGTGGTTTGCCCTGTAACCTGACCTCTCTGAGAGATGTAAGAATTGTTGATTTTTCTGTTTACATTTTTACTTGTTATGACTAAATGATATCTTATTATCTTCTCACATGCTGGCCCAGGAACCAACAAAACCAGAGTTTTTGTTTTGACCAATAGTTTGAATATTTTGAGGTATTCAATTTATTTTTTGGAAGTTTAAACAGATCTAGATAATATTTAACTCACTTTAAGTGCTTCTTGTACATTCATTTTATTTGTACTTTTTGGACATTTTTATTAATGTTGCATTATAGCATTATATTTTGAGATGTGAATCAGATAAATTAATATTTGTGTATACTACTTTAAGCATAGTTATTCATTAAAACCCCTTCTTGAATAGGTAACTTAGAAACAAAATCCAATTTAAACACTGGCGGTTCATTTATAAGTCCACTGTTTCTTTTATACAATTCTAAAATCCAAAAACCTTACAAAAGTTGAAGATAATATAAATGTCAATCAGCACAATTGAATACAGAGGATGTGGTACATAAACACAATGGAATATTACTCAGTTACTAAAAAAGAACAAACCTTGCCTCTTGCAACAACATGGAGAAACTTAGAGGATGTTATGTTAGTGAAATGTCAGATGAAGACAAACACTATATAATTCCACTCATATATCACATATAGAGAAAACAAATGAATAGATGAACCAAATAAACTTTTATTTTATCAGACAAATTAGTTATTACTAGAATAGAGGTAAATGGTTTTTGTAAATCAGAAGGGAAGGGGGAAGAGTGGTAGACAATTGGGTATAAAAGGTAAATTGTGTAGTGAATGACAGAATTTGGCTTTTAGCAGTGAACTTAATGTTGTATATACATATGTGATTTTTGATAATGAACACCTGAACCTTATATAATGATAGAATGCAATGTTCTTCAATAAAAAACACTCTCAAAAATATTTGACATAAATTTGTGGTAAACTCATTTTTACAAAACCATATCTGAACCTACATGAGACTATTTATAGTTTTTGTCTATTTTATTGTAAATATTATTTTTAGAAAAATACTTGTTTTTATAGTGTTCATCTGGGATACTTTATATGGGCTAATTTAGATATATCTAAATTCAAAAAATATTCCAAAGATATTACCTAGGACCCATAGTTTCAAGTAAATTATTTTGAACCTATAATAATTTTTATATTAGAATTTCAAGATATCAATGTTTCTTTAATTAGTAGAATGTTATTGTGTAATTAACCTAGAGTCAGACAGTAAATTTAAGCATTTAATAGCTCATTTTCAACTCATATTTAACTCTGAAAAAGAAAATGTTCTTCTAAAAACATATGAGATAATACTGTAATAAATTAGTTTGGTGAAATGCATTAATAGTATGCATAACTTTTTTTATTTTTTAAAAAGTTCTTGAACAAAATCTAATTGATATTCATAATAGATATTCTGAGATTGGACACCTACATTTCTTTTTATCATTTTAATTGTATAACTAAACTGAGATATTATTAGATGAATTTTGCCAGTTTGGGATTTCTACTTCAGAGTGATAGGTTAATGACTTTAATAGTTGTGCTGGAAATTTTGAAAGAAGCATTAAATCAGAATTTCAAATTTTTACTTACTGGGTGACAAGACCTCGTTATATCACTGTATTCCAATTTTGTAATAAAAGATAAAAATCAGTATCCCTGATATCTATTTCTGGAAGCTTTAATAACATACATATTGTTGAATTTTTCCTCTTAAAGGTGGAGTAATCTAGAGGCTTAGAGTTGGAAAAAACCCTTAAATGCCATTCCAAACACATATTTCTGTTGTCAGTTGTGTAATGACTATTAAGGCCTGCATGCTGTTCTCCATAGTGGTTGAACTACCAACAGCCCACAAGGTTTCCTATTTCTCTACAAAATTCTGAATATTTATTTTAGTTTTGTGAGGTGGCATCTTATTGTGATATTGTATGTGTTTCTCTAATATTTTGAATATCTTGCTGTATCTTTATTGACCATTTGTATATTATTTTTGGACAATGTCCAAGTCCTTTGTTCACTTTTAAATCAGGTTATTTGATTCCTGTTGTTGAGTTTTAGGCATTCTTAATATATTCACATTGTATTTTTAAAAATTGTAGTGATCATAAATGATTCAATCTATAGACTAAAGATTCCTTTCTTTTTGTGTTTTCAAATGTCATTTTTCTCATGAAAGAGTTTGATGTTTTTAGCATTCAGGGATTTTAGTTGTAGATGACTGGCTAATCATGCCGAAAGAAAATACTTATATGAAATAGTATAAAGAATCATTCTTGGATTGTTTACAGCCAGCCAGGAATAATTACTGATTTAAATTGCAAAAGTCGCCTAATGGAAATCCTTGAAGACTGAGTATGGTCAGTTTTCCCTGAAATCACAAACTGCTGTCTCTGAGATTGATTTTATAGCTACCCTCTCTCTGATCACCAGTTTGGCTAGAATCTGTTTCAGTTGGCTCTATTTCTTTGTCACTACCTTGTATTTAGTCTGTGGTAGTAGCATCCAGTAGGTGAACTGTGGTCAAGAACACCCCTCCCTTCCAAATATAGTGAAGACCTTTTAAGCTCTGGCTTGGGAGGTAGGCTCTGCATAAGTAGAGAGATTCTTCAAAAATAGGGAAAAGTGACAAATATCTACAGGTTTTTTTTTTTTTTTTCCACTTGGCTTGTCCAATATTATATGCTTACACTTTTAAGCAGAAATGCTTCTTTACTTCAGAAAAATATAGCTCTCACTTGTTAACTGAAAATACACCTTTCCTCTACAAATAGAAGTCAACTCAAAATTTCATTGTTACTATAATAAATTTCTAGTTTAGAGTCTTTGAATGATGTCCATTTCTCATTTTATCATGATCCCATTTTGTAATGGTTAGATGAAGCTATACATTTACCAGGCCTAACAGGCCTAAAATATCTTTTCCAAAACATGGAGGGAAAGATGAGATTCATTTTTGAGTACATTTGAGTAACTAATAGCTATGCCAGCATAAGTCCCAGGGACAGTCCTAATACCAACCCTCTTGGCATCTTCCACGAAGCATTTATAGCCACAGATCTTGATGTGAATATGTACTATTGTTACTGGCACCAGAAATATATAGGAAATGGAGAAAGGAGAAACATAATTGAACTGTTTGTGAGCACAGTGTAGATTATTGAAATTTCTAACCACCCTATATATAAAATAAAAAATGGAAGATAAATTTTTACTGACATGTACTCAAGGTCAAAATTTGTCCTTTTGAAGGATATACTCAATAAATACAACATAGTACACCATATTTATTTTGGTACTCCTAGCAAGTGGACTTTGTCTGAATTATTGTTTGCATGACATAGACTTGTAGCAGATCTGAAAAGTAATACATCTACAAATGAAGACACTTGCTTTATACATCTCACTTACGAAATTTCATCTTTGACATATTGCCTCAAGTGTACCACCTGTCCAGATGAGGCCTGAAATTTTCAGAAGATATGGCATGTAAAGATATACCTTAATAGAATTAAATTACTTGGGGAAATTAGTTTTTCAGTAATAAAACTTCTGTATATACTCGTCGATTCTGTATATACTCAGTCAATAACTCATCATCATAAGGACAATGTGATAATACAGTACTCTAATTCAAAATAACAGTGATATAGAAATGTATTGACCTTACTATTAATTTTATACACTGTATTTGCTTCAATTGCATAGAGATATGTCAATAATACTTTGATTTTGATTGGCATGTATCTATATGTATCTCATTATAGCCTTTCAGGCTGAGCTAATTTTAGGCAATACTGTTTAATTAAAAAATAGGGTACTGTTTCTCCAAAATCTTGATCAAATATTAGAGATTCGACAGAACATTAATGAGAAAAATAAATTCATTGCAAGTATATCTTACAGAAAAGATAAAACGAGAATGTCAAACTGAAAATGAGATAATCATTCTATTTGAAAACTAAAGATATTAACCAGTCTATCTTGAGAACCAAAGATCACATATACTGGTTTTGCTTATCAACTATTTTGAATAACAGACATTACATATCTCAGTTTGGGGAATGGTTGAACATACTAACAGTTTAAAGGTTATAAGTATTCTGTGAAGCTCAAAGTGGTTATGGTTACTGGATTGCACGTAAATAAAAGTCCACTAGTTTCTCAAAGTGTGTTCCTTAGACTAACAGTGTTACAGGATGAAAGTCTATATTCTAAAATTCATATGTTGAAATCCTCACCCAAAAATGTGATGGTTTTAGGCTGTGGGGCTTTGGGAGATTACTAAACTGTATGGGTATTGTCCTCCTGAATGGGGTTAATGCACTTACAGGAAAGACCCCAGAGAGTTCTCTTGCTTCTTTCACCAATTGATGATATCAGTTGGTATATATGAGTCAGGAAGTAGGTCTTCATCATACGTCAAATTTCCCACCACCTTAATCTTGGACTTCACAGTCTCTAGAACCATTAGAAAGAGCTGTTCATTGTTACACGTTAACTCGTCTGCAGTATGTTATAGCAGCCCAAACTCACTAAAAACAGCATCTGTATTATCTAGGAACTTAACGAAACTCAGAATTTGGGGACTCTTTCCAGACCCACCGGAGTCCAGAAATCTGTTTTGATAAATCCTTGGGTGATTCTGACGCATGCCAAAATGAGAGACCACTGCACTAGCCAACCAACATCCTGAAGAAATATTTAGTATTTGTTTTAAAAATTATTGAGAGAAGTTTTCTTTCAGAGGTTATGAAATGATTATCAAATAACAATATATCATGCAAATCTTCAAAATAACTTACTTTTTTGCAATGGAAATGGACTTTGGGAAATGTCAAAATAAAATGTCAACTGTGATTTATTTATGCAAAACTGTCTAAAGATGAATTAATCTAAGAAGAATTAATCAAAATCATGAAAAAGCAAAGAGTGAAAAACCAGTAAGCCAGATAACAATTACCACTATGCAGTTATGCAAACAGGTGACTATAGATTCCTGTGCAATTAAATAATGCCTCTATAAGTAATAATAAAAAAGATATCTTCTGTACTCTTTGCACAGCTGTTTTTTATATTTTAAATACAAAGTGACAAATTACAATCTCCTAATTTGAAAATATATGGAGACTATATCATTTTTGTTATCCATATATTTAATAAACAGTTGAGAGAAAACACAGGTAAATATTAATGGAATATGAAAAAGATCAATAAAACCAAAAATTGAAATCAATAGACATTATTCTGTTACTACAAAATAAGTGACTAGTTATAAAACCTTTTACTACAGACAGCATTTCTTTAGAAGGAAGAAAAATACAATTAATGAGGAAGAATGAATTACAATAGAACATTGGGAGAAGAACTTAAGTTTCATATTGGATTTGACAGAAAATAATGATGCAGTGAAGGAAACAAAATTCATAAATGCCACTTTAATGAACATATCAGTCACTTCATAGGAAAACTTGAAATATTCTAACAATTCCTGGTTCAGACATGAAAGGAACTTGATTAAGGGTTTCCCTAAATTGAAAACAATCTAGCAATTTGCATGATATTAGCAATAATTAATTTGAAGAGCAAAGAAAACTTTCTAAACCAGTCATAATAAAAGACACATTTCCATCAGACAAGCTAAAAGGATGGGATCATTTTGCTTTTCTCTCTACAAAACCATTGTCACATAAAGACACAAAGAGTGTGTAGCTGAGAAATGTGAAAGAAAATAGTGCCATAGAGATGGGCCATGAAGTTATTTAAGCTTTAAAATATTTGCTTATATTTTGTGATTTTTGTAGCATTTATAAACTATGTAGAATCTTGTAATTTATCATGGCATTTCCTTTTAAATAATTATTTTTATATCTAATTTTTCAAATGATCCCCTCTTCAAATTTTGCAATTTCGACTTCACACAAAGTGGATTCAAGCGTAGAACAGTGTTCTAAACAAGAAGTAATGCTTCTTTAATTGTTGTTGAATAAATGATTGTCATGTAAAAAATATTCAAAATGGAAGTGATATCAATCAAACCTTACAAACTTCAAAATTTATTTTAAAAGTTTAAAATGAATTAAATACTGTGGGATTATGCTCTGATACTTATCACCTAAATTCAACAATAATTGAATTTCCACATTTGTTTGCTTTTTCACTTTTTAAATGTAGTATTGTAAGGCAAATCCTATATATTCATGTCATTTCATCCCTTCATACCTCAGTATATCTCCAACAAATGTGGACTTTACCTAACAATTAATATTAAAGAAAATAACATTGAGCAAAGTTAATGAAGATTTAATATTATCTAAAACCCTCACCCATACTCAGATATCCCCAATTTTCTCAAAAAAAAAAAAAACCCCTCTTCTTTGTATTGCATTTATTTGAATCAAGATTCAAGCAAAGCCAACACTTTTCTTATTACGTCTCTTAAATCTCCTTATATGGTTCATATATTGGCTTTGTCTGTGTGCGCTCTCTGTTGTCATTTAACTTGTTACTCTGTCACATATTTCGTAAATGAAAGTTAGCTCTAAGACTAGTTCTCAAATATTAAATAGTGTTGCTGTGTTATTTGTGGGCTGAAATTGGGAGGTTATCACAATAAAGTTGCTTGGAGTGGGGAGGAGGTGTTGGGGGGGACCTGGTGAAGGCATGTTAAAATATGGATTGCCTAGTTCAGCCACAAAGATTCAGTCTGGGACAGGAGTCAAGAATTTGATTTCCAATTAGTTCCCAAGAAACACTGATTCCAGCAGGCAAACTTTGCAGGTCACTACTTAATAGTTTGAGGTCTGATTAAAATTCAGTTTTTCTTTTAATAGTGTAAGGTTTTTGTTTTTTGTTTTTTTTTAAGTGGTTCCGTGTGTGTGCTTTTTTGCATCACATCATAAGAGATAGGGTGTTTGCTCATCAATCACACTTAATGATGCTAAGATTAAGCTTCAGTAATATTTGACATTTTAAAAAGTAACCAAGATACATTTTTAATCACAAATTTAAAAATTATAGCACCTGTATAAATCAATCATATAAGCAGCCACTCATTCAGAAAATACCTACTTTATTCTCACATCACATTATACATTTTCATAAAGACAGTAAAGGAGTGGACTCTAAGTGATCCCAGCCTCAAGTAACTCTCATACTCTCTGGAAGAGGGACATGTAAGGTAGCTTGTATAATACTTTATGGTCAGTGCTGTGACAGAGCTGTATATGAACTGTTATGAAAGCATGGATGTCTGGCCAAGAATTGTGTGATTCTTCCTTTATTTAGGGCATGAACATATAAAAAATTTGTCTCTATTTCCCTTGGTTGTATTTGTGATTGCCCAGCTGCATCTATGTCAAGCACTGTTCTTTGACCGCCGAGTAAACAAGAAGATTTAGCTTTGTCCTGGTGGGGAATTTTCAAGGTCTAGCTTTATTGGGTGGCAGTTCTATCAGGGTAGGAAAAATACAAGAAAAAAGGAAGTACAAATGTATTTTCAGAAGGGTCTTCGCTAAGGAGTACCCCATATTCTCTCAGAGGAACAAATATGTAACTAAGGCAATGTCTATTCTTATCACCATGTACACAATTCTTTGTTTTGAGGATAAACAGGTCTTAAATTGTGATTATTTAAATCTTTGCATTTTTTAAAATTCTGGTCTGTGTTTTTCAGATTTGTACCTGAACTATGAAAATAATTGCTCCTTAGGGTATGTTCATGTGAAGTCATTGAGATGGGGCAGGTATATGGAGCAATTACTACTGTATTTTGTGTGTAACTTGGAGGCCCATATAATCCTGTTTGTTTCTACTTTATCACCTCAAAACCTAAATTCTCTCTCTTTTAGAAAGGACTTCTATTTTTAAAACATTTATTTTTTTTCATTTAAAGATTTTAAAAAATATTTTAAAAAATATTTAGAGGGCCTCCTTGGTGGCACAGCCGGTTTAAGCACAGTGCTGTCATGCTGTCGGCAGCTGCGCCTCGAGTTTGATGCCCAGCCAGAGAGATTCCCGCATGGTGCAGCAGATGTCTCCTGCCTCACCCGCTGCTCCCCTCAGCAGTGTGCTTCTGTTGATCTGCCTGTTCTGCTCCCCACTCTGTCTCTGGTGAACCCTCTCACCGCCCCACACCTCTGGTCTGCACCCCAGCTTGTATGCATAAATAAATCTAAATATTTTAATTTTATTTTTTAAAGATTTTTTAAATAAATAAATTTAAATAAATACTTATTTAAAGATTTATTTACACATATAAGAACTGGGCAGTAGACCAGCAGTGCAGGGGTTGAGAGGATTCACCAGAGACAGAGTGGGGAGCAGAACAGGCATATCTACTGAAGTACACTGCTGAGGGAAGCAGTGGGTGAGACGAGAGGTCTGCTGCTGGTGTGGATTATCTTCCTGGGTGGGATGAAACTCACACCACAGTGCCATATATAGTGCTGATATTTTAACCCCTTCACCACCAGGGAAGCCCAGACTTTATTTTTTAAGAACAGTTTTCCCTGCAAAGCAAAATTGAAAGGTAGTGATTTCCTGTATATCCCTGCCCTTACACATGTATAGCTTCCCTCATTAGCATTGCTCAGCATTATTCACCAAGACATAAGTTTATGAAAATTGATGAACATACATTGACAAATGGTAATTACCCCAAATCTGTAATTTACGTTAGGGTTCATTCCTAATGTTATGTTTTCTATGGGTTTGTAGCAATGTATAGTGACATATTCATTATATTATTATACAGATTATTTTCACTGCCTAAAAATTCTGTGCTCTGCCTAGTCAACCTTTCCCCACTCCTGGAAACCACTGATCTTTTTGCTGTCCACAGTTTTGCCTTTTCCAGAATGTCACATAATTGAAATTACGTAGTAGGTAACCTTTTCACATTGGTTTCTTTCACTTAATAAGTCTCCTCCACATCTATTCATGGTTTAATAACTGTGTCTTTTTTAGTATTGGTAATAGTTCATTCTCTGATTGTACATTCACCTACTAAAGCATGTTTGGGTTGCTTTCAAGCTTGGGTAATTATGAACAAAACTGCTGTAAACTTCCATACGCAGGTTTTTGTATAGACCTAAGCTTTTAACTCCTTGGGTTTATACCAAGGATTGAGTTTTCTGGATCATATGGGGAGAGTATATTTAGTTTTGGAAGAAAAAAATCAAAATATCTTCTGAGGTGACTGTACCATTTTGAATTCCCACCAACAGTGAACAAGAATATCTTATCACCAGTTCTTGGGGTCAGTGGTCTGGGTCTTGCCATTCTAGTAGGTGTGTAGTGGTATCTTTTTGTTGTTTGAATTTGCATTTCCCTGGTGATAAATGATGTGGATTATCTTTTTATATACTTATTTTCCATCTGCATATCTTCTTTCCGTAGTATCTCTTGAAATCATTGCCTATTTTTAAATCAGGTTTTGTTGTTTTCCGTGGTCTTTGTCTATTTGGGGTAAGAGTTCTTTATTAGATATTTGTTTTGCCAATATTTTGCAAAGATGATCTGTGACTTGTCTTCGTTCCCCCATTTTTTTACAAAGCAAATATTTTTGTCAAAAAGGGAAATTATGAACAGTTCTGAGTGTCAATCCCGTAGAGAGCATTTCTTGGATGCTATGAGGGGAAAAAGATAATGCCTATCTAGCTTGAAGGAAAATACAAATTAACATGAAAAATGGAGCAAAGTGGTAGTATTTAATTCTGTGTCAAATGCTTTAGTATATTAAGAGGTCACAGTTTAGCAAAGATTGAAGTGGGGTGAGGTAGAAGTGGGAATCTTTGTGGAAATTGAAGTTAATCATACTGGCCTTGAATGCTAATTAGATCTGCAGCAGTGAGGGGATCAAGAAATGACACACTTCTGAGAAACAGAATTCAGTTATAAAAATTTTAGTTTATATTATAGAGGGGAAAAATAACTTTTTGCTTTAAATTTAGGTCCTGAATCTTGTCAGATCTGTAAAATTGGGTTTTCTTTACCTGGAGTGTCTAGAGCTACAAATCTTTCATGTTTCCAGTGGTTCTGTTTGTTAAAGAAAATTGGGCTGAATGTCTCATGTGGAGTGTAGAAAAAAATAAATTAGGCAGGTGTATCTGGATTCGGATAAGGATATTATAGTATTTTCAAATATTGCACATTGCCACTTAAGAATTATATATGGTATGTTTTTCAAACCTATGTATCGCCTTTTATTAGGCAAATTCATCTTGTTAATGAGCTGAGTTTTAAAAATATACTGGTTTTAAATTTTAATATCACTTTTAATATCAGTGATATATCCTAACTTTATTATCTCTCATCTTAGTGTGATCCTTAAAACATACATATGTTATCATTGCATGGCGACATTTTTAGATACTGCTCACTTAAAAGTTCCTATTGTAAAGTTCTTTTGAAAATTTTTTGCTTTGTTGATGGATTTGAGGGCAGCTGTTGCTGTTTACAGAGATTATTATCATTTCTCTGGGACCACATATATATCTAAGCTATCATGTGTGAAAACTGGGTCGTTAATCTGGCCTTTTAACAACTGATTTCCATGCCACTCCATATTCAGTTGCAAGTGAATGAAATTCAGATTGAAGTAAAAACATAAAAGGCAGGGGGTAGAGGATGTATGGTATCTCTAACTGAAGGGCCCTCAGGTTAATTTCAAGCACAGTTGAATCTAGATACTGAAATGATGTTATCAGGACTGTTTCTGTGCTGCTTAGCTCTACTGAATTCAACTTGATTTCATTATAGACAAGCTTTCTTCACCTAGAGGTGAAGTTGAGGCACACCTATTTTGGATAGACAGGGTTGGTGCTTGTAGGCTGTAGACTTTGACCTATGAAGCAGGGGCAATTTTTGAAAAGTTACTGTGCTGACAAAGTAGATGTCATAATGAGAGCCACTTTTCATCTTGGATTCAGATTTCAAAGTTTGAAAGAATTGTCTTGATTAGAATTTATTTTCTTTTACACATTAGGAAGCACTAAACTGATACCTAGAAGAAGAACTGGTTCATTTCTCCTAAATCAAAACAGGATGCCATCTTGGGATTCATAGACAATTTATAAGTTGATTTTGAAGCATTTTGCCTTACAAATAACACATAGCCTCAGTAATAATTTGTATAGCCTCTTTTGGGCAATCAATTAAATATGTTCACCCCTCAATATCCTGATCTATTTGAAGAAAAATAGCAGTTAGACTGACTAAGCTATGAGATCATTTCCATTTGTAAAATATGTGTCAATGATTGTCTTACAAAATTGACTAGAGGTTGACTTTTCATTTTTAGAATATGAATATTTAGTAGAAACAGTAATTTGCTTTTGAAAAACTAAATTCAATAAATTTCTGTAGTGATAGAAATAATTCATGTGACTTTTGAGCCCTGGAAATGTGACTGGCATGGCTATCGAAATAAGATTTTCTTTTGATTTGATTTTAATAAAAATTTAAAAAGTTGCAGTTCTGGAATTATCAATTCACTTAAACAAGAATTTTGAAAAACAGCTGAAATTAATACTAAAACAGATTTGATAAGCTTGAGCAGTGAGTTTTAACACAACCAACTCCCCCTTTCTTTTCAGTCTCCTGCACATAGCTACTCAAGCTACGATTCTGGCAAAAATGAGAGTGTGGACCGGGGTGCTGAGGACCTATCTCTAAACAGGGGGGATGAGGATGAAGATGACCACGATGACCATGACGATTCTGAGAAAGTGAACGAGACAGACGGCGTGGAAGCAGAGCGGCTGAAAGCTTTCAATGTGAGTCCTGCCACACTCCAGGTGTGGTGTCATTTTTAACACTTCACTTTCATGTTATTGCCTGTTGGTAAATGTGGATATTTTAGAGACATGTTTGTTTAATTTACAGAAGGATTTTAAAAGTACATGAAACACTCTTTGCCAACCAGACACCAGAATTGCTGTGTTTTGTTTAGAATTTTAAAGCCAAATGTGAGCTGAAAACTGGAGTTGTGTTGTGTGAGTATGCATGTTTACCTAGTGGATGAAGGGGGCCTCAGCATATTCCTCGGAAGAGTACGCCAGTCATCACTTATTTCTGTTGCTTTCCCAGCTTATCTAATTATGCATGACAGAGTCAATTGTTTGTTTTCAGAGCTTAGAACACTGTGCAGGGTAGCCATGTGAAAGTTGTATTTATCATTAATAGAAAATGTTATGGGATGCTTAATTGTCACAGTCTACTGTTATTTCCTGATTTTTCTACACAATAGTCTATTCTTTTCTGTCTGTCTGTCTGTCTGTCTGCTTTTCTCTTTCTCTTTTTCTCTCTATTTTTTTTATCCAATCATTTAGAAAGTCTTTAAAGGGTGTTTGCTTAAAAATTCTGGCTTTCCATTGCAAAGTTCTCCAGAAAAGAATATTTTCCTATCGGTAATCAAGACAGGAAGCTAGGAACAGAAGAGAGCAGCCCTCCAAACCCTTCTCCTCTGTCTCCCTCTTGCCAACAGATGTTTGTCAGGCTGTTTGTAGATGAAAACTTGGACCGAATGGTCCCAATCTCTAAGCAGCCCAAAGAAAAGATCCAGGCTATCATTGACTCATGCAGGCGACAATTCCCTGAGTATCAAGAGCGTGCCAGAAAACGTATACGTACTTACCTCAAGTCCTGCAGGCGGATGAAAAGAAGTGGTTTTGAGATGGTGAGTTTTGAATTAAAACACAGCCCTAGACTCCATCAAAATCCCACATGTAAACCATGACACTATTTTTTTTTTCATCTTAGTGTCTTTTATTTTTTTCCATAATGTCAGGTCAAAGGGGGTTCTGTTTGCTTGTTTGTTTTTTTCCCCTTCTCCTTTTCATCTTCCAGAAGTATTTATTCCCTTGTTTATTCAATAAGGAATATATTGTGAGACCAATGGTCACAGCCCCACATGGTACCATGCCATAGTAAATAAGGATGGTGTTATAAGTAAAAACCAATGAGAACCAGCATCTCATTCATGTTTGTTTTCTTTCTGTCACTACTAACATGCATTTGAGGTAAACCAAATTTTGAGCTGAAACACTAGTTGTTGCCTTAGGTGGCATGGGAGTATAGCTTTTCTGGAACCAAAAGAAATGAATAGACCTTTCTAATTAGTACTGTTTTTGTATCAATCACTAACAAATAGCAAAACATTAAAGGAAATGAATAGATCTATCTAAGTAGTACTGTTTTCATACCAATCACTAACAAATAGCAGGCATTAAAAATAAAGATTGAGGGATAAAAACCCTCATGTGCAAAATAAGGCTTTGTTGTACTCAATATATTGGGTATTTGTGGATAATAGTGTGAACTTTTACATTCAGCTGAACTTCATAGAGGCATAAAATTATGCAGACATTAAGTTACCTATGGATAGAAATTAGATTCGATATTTTTTGCACTTTATTCCACTTCACCTGATTTAATTATTATATCTAGAAATAGTACATACATTTACAATGTTTTTTTTTTTATCTTTGTAATCAGAAGAACATTAGAAACTTTCTGAAAGTATGTTTTTTATTCCTGGCTCCATAAAAGCAAAGACTGTGTTTGTAATGTGTGCCTCTAATTTATTCAGTGTGATAGGGTAGGAGTGGTTGTAGATAGGAGAGGCTGCAGAATATGGCACATATATGTCACATTTTTCATATGTAAGTGAAATGACAGAAGTAACAAATTCCCTGTCATCATAGATTTTTCTACATTGGTTTGTAGAAATCCCTCAGTTGTATTTTATAAAGAAAAATGACTTTCTTATGGAGAGGCAGTCTGGTCAGGAGCACAAGGCTCAGTCCCCAGAATGCTTGGTTTGAGTTTGTGGATCCACCACTTCATAGCTCTGTGACCTGGACAGGTTATGGCAATTGCCTGAGCCTAGCTGCCGCCCCTAGATGAGATACTAGCTTCAAAGGTAGAGCTGTGAGGATACATGCATTGTCATATGGAAAATTCTCGAAGTCATTTCTGACATACAGTAACCCTTCAGTAAATCTTAGCTGAAAATATTACTAACCAAATATTATTTAACTTATCACCTGAAAAAATTTTTCCAAAATATTTGCATTATATGATCACAGAACACTCCATTTAAGTATGTGCTTGCTTCTCAGAATAGGAAGTTAGAATATGACTTTAAGTCATTTGAAAATTAAAATGGCACCATTGTGCATTATCAAACTACATTATGACAACAGAGGTGGGTGGCATAATATATGAGAACATGAGAGACTGAAGAAAATAAAGCTATTTTCCTATTAAAGAATTCTTTAAAAATTATTATCAGTTCCCAATAGAAAAGATATGATAGACAAAAAAGACATCTCCACAAGCGTAAAAAGCCAGAATCTTGACAGTGACATTTAGTGCAGAAACACTTTGTAACTGATAAAACATTCCACTGGAAAATATATCTTATCTGAGTACAATGCACAGTATATTCTTTTGCCTTTCAAGAACAATAAAGATCATATCAAGATTTTTATTTTATCAGCATCTCACATTACTGTTTTTTTTTTTCCTTAATCCTTTAATAGAGACTCTTTTCTTTGGTAAAATTTATTTTCTATGGTATAAAATGTTTCCTTAATCATTCCTTAAAAGAAAAAGATCATTGTCATGTAAAACTCTTCATTTCTCTAAGAGATGTTTGAGACATTCACAGGTTTTTTTATTGATTGCCATTTTTATTGATTTTACTTATTCACTTCAATATGACCGTTTCTTTGGTAGAAGCCTTGTGCTATAATAGGTAGATAACAACAAAAATTGACTATTTAAAAAAAAAAGTAGTTTCACAAACTAATCTTAAAGGAAATATATTATTCAGAATTGCTACAATATTTAAATTTTAATAAATTCTATTTGTTTACTTGCCCATTATTCACTATGTGTATGATGTACATGACATCATGCAAAATAATGAGAAACAATGTGTTTGATTGTTAATTAGGAAAGTAGAACATGTTCTCTTTATTTATTGGGGTGACAAGTTTGGGGAAGTGAAATGCTTAAGTACTAACACAAGCCCTACTTGATTTAAGTGTAAATGAACAACATGGATGGAAATTGATACTGTAGTTTAGCCCACTTTTGTTTTTCTGTAGCACTTAATTATGTGGAGCATGGGGTAAGAACTGGGTCACTTGAATACTCATCCTTATCTAGAACAAATAGAGTGTATAACTAAGATAGATATTAATTACAACTAAGTATTAATCAGATATTTTTGCCTCATATTTTTTTATATTTGAAAGAATATCCAGGTTTTTTTAAAAATTAAGCATCATTAAACAAAAATTACTTTTACTGTGGTGTTTTGTGTTAGTCAACATGAAGAAAGTATTTTTCAGTATGTGATTGATTTTGCATATAATTTTTTTATACAATACTTAACAGGTCAACAAGGCAACCTACAGAAATTTTAAATATATTTGTAAAATGGAATTGTAAAACCTAGGATTATTTGGTAGGGGTATCTATACTGTATAATGTAAGTGATGTTTAAGTTCTACTCTTCTAGTTACTTAAAAATCCCTAAGACAGGAAGATCCTTAAATAGAATGAAATACAAAGTATTGGATTATATGTTTTTGTTTTCTTCTTTTAAATTTTTATTTTATTGACATACTCAAAACTTCATATCCTGGCAATATTTGCTAACTGTACGTATAATACATCAATAATATTAATCAGCATATGTTTACTATTGCTGTTTTACTCAGTGGTGTTTATTTAGTAGAAAAATATATGCTAGGATCCATGGATTAAATAATAAGTCACATTCCTGAATTATATGTTTTCTAGCTGACTTTAAGAAATTCAAACAGATATTTGCATAGAAATGGTTTATCTCAGCATATTTTAGTGATACACTTGAGAAACCTAGCTTTCTTTTTAACTTTCTGGGGTTCCTTAATACAAAATCTAGTCATGTTTAATTATTCTATACTATCCCTTCTTAAGAATTTACATGCCAACACAAGTACTTTTAATTAGCTTTAATGGATGCATACAAATTGTACACATTTCTGCATTCTTATTTCATCAGAGTTATCAAGAGTCCATAGGTGTTGATTGCTTAAGCAACCAAAATTTGTGTCATTGCTCCAAATAATCTCTATAATGTGAGAAGTAAAATAGTCATGTTATACTTTTCAATACATTTCACCAGTTAACTGTTATCAGTCATCTCAAATCATAAAATCCTCAGTGTTGGACATGAAAAGGCATGCCGTATGAAAAATAAATCTAATCAGTTTTATCTATAGCACTGACGTAGTTTTCATTAGGTTTTAAGAGCCTAAAGAGTTAAGGAGCTATTAAATTAATCCCAAAATAGAATCAAATTGTTATTGGTCTTATTGTGCCTCTTTGACACCAAATCACTTGAGCTGCTTTTCTGAAGAATACTTGTTGATGGTTTCAGAAAAAAAAATTATATCACTTAACCTCAATAATTGAATTCAATAAACTCATCTTGAAAAAAATCACCTCTCTACTTGCTTTTCAGCATTATGTGATTGACTGAAGAAATAAATCATGCATTTTTGTATAAAATTTTGCCAAGGAAATGGTCCATTTGGCTAGTAGATAGCCAATATAAGCTTATTTCAGAAACTTTTTTAGAATATAACTCTAGAAAAAAATGTGTTTCTCACATTTTTTCATCACTAGCATCTTGTAACTTAATTTGGTTATTTTAAGATGTGTGTTATTTAGACTTATCCTAACTTCATTGCCATGAAGTTCAGAGCCAAAAGCTTTCTCAGATCCCAATTATCTTTTGTTCATATTAGTGTACTTATTTCCTGGGTGGCAGTGATATTGAATTTAGAGAGAAAGTTATGTATAAATTTAAAAACAAGTATGTAAATCTAAAACTTATGGAACACTATAGTTTTTATACTATCTTCTAAGTTCTTTTTTTTTTTCCAGTACATATAATATCCTCCTCAGGATATCTTACCTTCTGATCTCATAGTTAGTTCTTTTATCAGAAGATAAGTATTAATGCTTAGAAAATTGTACTTTTTTGAGTGAATTTGACTAACCTACATCATTTGCCTCAATTTGTCTAATGTAGACTGAAGTAGAGAGATCAGAATTTGTTTTCAACTCACAGCTTCCCTGATAACATAACCATTGCAATCATTCTCTAGCAGAAATATTATTTTAAAAAGTGCCGCTTTAAGCTAAAAATTTGACCTGCAGTATACCTAGTTCTTCATATAAGATCTTGGATAAAAATTGTAATACCTGTGCAGTCATTATTCTTCATGTTATTCTTTACATAACTGGAGTACAACTCTGAAGGTTTCTCTTTATAATCAATTAACTTAATTGATGCTAATTAGCAAATATATTCATTTGAATCCCCCACCTGATATCTACCATCACCCCTTATAGTTTTATGCCATTCTCAATGTTCTTTATTCATAGCATTTTTTTTGTAATTATATCCTATAATTTCCTCCTCAATGATTGTGATATCTGACCTTCTGAATTTAGTGAGTTTACTTTCTCAATTTTACTGATATTGTTATTTCACTTTAGCTATTATGAATATGTATAAAATATCACTCAAACTTTAGAGCAATAATACAAATTTTGACAATTATCTAAAAGTTCTCCTTTTCAGAAATATCCTGATATCCTGTTCTTCTTTGCACAATATAACCTGCTCTGTTCCCCTATCATTCTACCTCTTTGAATTCATCAATCATTCCAACACTTTTTAGATTTTCTTTTCAATAAAAATGAGGCAAATTTTATCTTTCTTGCCTTAAAAATTATCTCCAGCATCCTAGAAAAGCTTTCATTTCTTAATTCATCTTCTACAATCTGAGTTCATCTTTCTTTACCAGATTTCCTAAAAGATTGTTTCACATTCACAGATTGCAGGTATTACCACCAACTCCCTTGGTATTCTTCACATTCAGACACAGGTCCTCACTATTATGCTGAGTAAGTTTTTATATAGATCACATAATTACTGCTGCACCAAATGAAAAAAAAATATTTTTAACCAAACTCATTTTCTTGAGGTTTTTGTTATTTCTTTTCTTCCTCATTTACCTTTTCCTGCTTTTGGACAATTTCTGAGATTCTATACATGACCTAATAGTGCATATTCTCCTATCCACAGCTACCCTTGTAGATAGCAAACTATTCAGAGTATATATCCAAACCATCTGGAAAGCTTGGGTACTTTGTTTCAAATCGTCAGATCCTAAACAAATATATTGTCATAACTTCAGTTAACTCTTTGTATTTTCCCTCACGCCTTCTTCCTACCAATCTACTACATCTGCCAAATCACTGGTAAATTCGTCTTTTTTATTTCTTTGGTAAATTCCTCTTGACTTGCCTATTTCCATTCACTGTTATTGACCTCAGTTGTTGTTTTTACAATTGTTCATAGTCTTAGGTATTTGACTCAGTTTTGCACTTAAAACTTGCATCCTATCACTTAGTTGAGTACATTCTACTATTTCTGTATTTCAAAATAAGTTCCGCTGTTTTATGTGTTCTCACTATTGTTCTAGTCCTTTATACCTCATACCTGTAATTGTGCATATAATGCTAAGTCCCTACTTCCTCACACTCCCAACTCTTATCCCCTGAGTGAGAGAACTAGAGTTTTTGCACTAATATAATAATATTTTGCCTTTTTTCTCCAAAAATAAAGTAATGCTAAGTAATGAGTGAAAATTGTGTAGAAGGATGAATTGTTTTACACTTAGAAAAAAGTACCACTCTCAAAAAACTTTAGCAAAACAGGAAGGTTTAAAGATATTCAAACCCTTTTCTTATGAAATATTTAAAGGTATTTGATTTTGTTTCTGGAGTAGTTTTCCTCAATTCTGGCTTTGAAAATCTCAAACTTCTACCATCTCAGAAAAAAAAATTCTACATTCCTCATTATAATAAATTAGTACATGAACTTTTAAAACTTGAGAGACCTAGGCCAATTTCTGGCTTAGTTTAGTTACTGTACATTTGTGTGTGTGTGTATGATGTTTCTGTTACCAAGCAAGAATTCCTGCTAAGGTGCGTAAACACCAGTACTATGACACTGACTTTTGAATAAAGAAAAAGCTTTCTTTCAAGGTCACCCAGCCAAGACACAGGAAGAAAGCCTCAAATCTTTTTCCTACATCCTAAAGCAGGTAGAAGCTCTTAAGGATTAAAATTGGGGTTAGGAGTAAGGAAGCATGGAAAGTGGCAAACTATAATTGGTTAGCCACCAATTCAACCCATAAATGTGATCCTGGTCTTTTCACTGGCTATTTACTCATTTTGCACTCTTTACTTTTGAATTGATTGCATGAATTCTCCTTCCGGTACTGTTAGTTTTATGTGGACTGATGTTTGGTCCCCAATAGTTGAGAGGTCACTTTAAGGTCAGGTATCATCCATCTGCACAAGTTTAACTTGTGGTTTATCTTCACTGAATCAATGGAAAACAAGTCTTAAAAAGGGCAGTTTGATAAGTTTGGATCATGGCAGCTTATCGTGTAGTCTAGAAATTTGAGGGCAATTGACTTTTGGTTACTACTTGAGTTTGCATATTCCTCAATATTGAGGGATTTGGTGTAATCATCCCTCTGATTATTGCAGGCATAGATCAGGTTTGAAGAATGGAAGTGTTTAGCATTTGATTATAAATACTCACATGTGTAAGTTGAACCTCATTTTGTGAGTAGGTAAAAATGGAAGCCATATTAAAACAAGTCAGGATAATTTTAAATCACACACATATATTTAACCCTCAGACCAAAAGAAGCATTAACAGCTATAGGCTGGATCTAAATAGGGAACCTATCTCCACAGAAAGCCAGCTGAAGAGATAATTTATTATTCCTGTCCACGATCAAGGTTCAATCTTCTTTAATATTTTTATATTTTTCTTAAAATTTTAAATACTTTCTACTACTTTTCTTGAGGTAGTGACATGATTCCCCTAATAGGGCACAGGCTCCTCCTGCCTCAGCTATCAACACATTTAATGTCCACTTTTGTTGATCTCTGGTATTGAGGACCTGGGACACAGAAAGAACTGAGCTTGACACAAAACTTGTGCAGGGGACTGAGCTCTTCAGGCATCAGCACCAGACTTTATTTGCAGTGAACTTTTATACATTCTTGAGCACAGAATATACAAGGCCAGCTATTTTTACTAGTTTTCCCCTGTTCTCAAAATCTGAGGTTCCAGGGTGGTCTGAAGACCAGATGTCATTTTCGGGATTTCTATCCTATCTAACCGGCCCACCGGGTATGCATAGGAATGCAATAATGAAGGAGAAAGGAAGACAGGGCCCCATTCAGTGTGCATTCTGTTCCCTGGTTTGAGTCACTTAGCCTCTTGGGGTCTATCTTTAGACCCATACCATGTGAGCATTCTCAGCATTCTGACCATTGTGCTGTGCCAAAGGCACAGACGCACCGAAGCTATGCTCCATGTCCTTCCACATTCTTTGAACTACTAACCCAGCCAGAGAACCTGTAACAGTTTGTTTGTGATTCCAAGTTCAGGACTTTTTTACCCTTCTTGATAGACCTTCTAGAACCCTGTAAGTTATCAGACTGTTTTCTCTTTGTTGGTTCTGTGAAATAAACCTAGTTCTTGAAAGCAGTCAGATCTCAGATAAGACATTTCTCTCAAACTGTTGGCAATACATATTTCCAGTCACCTATTACTGAAAAAGGACATGGTGTCAGGGAGAGAAAAAAGCAAATGTTTCCATTATACCCACAAAAAGATGCAATTTATCAATATTGTAGGTCATAGTTTTTAAAAAGTAAAGTTTTTCTTAAATCTGGAAAAGGCAAAACACAAATCTCAAACAAAAAATCATTAAAAATTTTATTTGTCCTAAATAATTCATTCATTCCATGTAGAAAATCTCAATCTTGTTAGAATTTTTAAATTAAGATAACATTGTTTTATCATGTTACAGATCAGAAATCAAAGCTCTCCTATCTCTTCAAGTGTGTATTACCATACCACCAAGACACCTGTAGTCCTCCAGAGGCCAGGTTTTCTTCATAAAATCTGTAATTTCTTATTCTTATTCATTTTTATGATAAACCAGTATTTCCAGACTATTTTTCAAAGTCCTTTTCCTCTGAATCCTTGTGAACATACAGTGTTTGGGTAAATAACTTCTACAAATGTGTAGAAAGACCTTAAAATGACCATAATTAAGATCTTCTCATAACACAGTTGACAAGGAAATTTAGTCCATTCTGTGTCATAGACTATTTTAGAATAATAACGCTAGTGTTATTCTATATACATAGAATACATATATACATTATATATTATTATATATATAACATATATAATTGATTATACCAGGATATTTCAGGCTTTAAAAAAGCTTTACATAATTTTTAGATCCTATGTTATTAGTCATACACTTGCTACACATCTTTGTATGTGGCAATACTTTCCATGAAACTTAACGTTCCAAAGAAACCAAATTTGTTTAATATTGTTCTCAACATAAGGAGAAAGAAAAATTCCATGCGTTGCCTTAGGAACTCTTCTGAGATCGCCCATATTATTTTCATTAATTAAAGAGTATTTGAAGTTTTGATTTCAGGGAAGTTTTGTCATAGTTATTGCAAGGTTTCAAACATATATTATTCTGAAGCAACACTTAATCACCCATTAAATCAAAGACAAATATTTTATAAGAAAATATTTTTTAAAACTTTCATGGTCACAAACAAAAGTTATCTTTTAAAATCAAGGCTAGATTTACTAAAAGTAACCAAGAACCTAATAGTAGAAATGACATGGAGTTATTTTGATAATACGGATTTTTTATTTCCTAGATAAAGTACTTACACAATTTACAATATGTTTTTAAATAAAAGCTGGCCATAGATTAAACTTTTGTCCCCATAGCAAATGAAATAAATTAAAATCTGTTTTTTGTATAAGAACCTCCTGATATTAAAACTTAAAATCCTTACAGAAAGTCATTTGTTCTTATCCAACTTGATTACATATGTGGTTTCTTAACATTCCTTTCTCACAAAATTTATCCATATTCCTTTTGCATTTTATCTTATAGCTTTCTTTCATCTCATAAAAATAACTACCTTTATCTTGAGACTAAATCTTTATTTTCTTCCACAAAAATATCTTGTCTCCTTACATCTTTCATTCATTGCTGAACAACAAAGGATGATGAATCTATCTAGTGCTTGATGCCTTTAACTCAACAGCAGAGTGAGTGGATAGTAGAACCTCATTGGACCCCTTCCATTTAGACTGCGGCTGATTCTAAGGATGTTGGTTTTTCCAAGTCTTAAGGATTACCCAGTCTTAGGAGCTACACAGTGAAGGGGAGTATATATATGTAGGAAATATTAGACAGAAACATATTCACTAGTAGCAGACAAGGTAGCACTCAGATTGTACTCATATATATATTTTTTAATATATATTTTTATTGTTATTTATATCTTTTACATTTTGTATTCCCCTTGGGTAGCCCACCACCAATTCACCCGCGATCCATCTCTGTGATCCCTTGTGTTCTTTTCTACTCCATTTGGGAGGATAAGGGCACAAAATGGATTGTACTCATATTACAGCATCCAATTCCTTTACATTATGATTATTCTCAAGGTTACAATAAAATTCAACTTAAGAAATGGTCCTGTATATAAGTTCACTTCACCTCAATTTAAGCCTACTTCCAAGGCAACTCACTCTCTAAGTGGAGCACTGGTAAACCTTTAAGCAAGGTTAGATTGGTTTCCTAGCAGATTTTAGCAAGTGTTTAGGGTATGATTCATTTTCTCAGTCTTGGCAGTAGATGAGTTCTCCATGATGAATGCAGTTTCCAATGTATGCCAAGAGCTCCAGTTTCTTCCAATCTGCTTCCTCCACCCTTAAGTGAACAGAGAATTTCAAGGATTATAATTGGACTTAGGAACAAGGAAGTATAGAAAATGACAAACTGAAATTTATTAGTCCTGATTCAGTCCATAAATGGAGATCTGCTACTTTTATTGACTTTTTCTCATCAATGCAACCTTTACTTTTTAATTGACTGCATATTCTCCTTCCAGTCCTTTTGATTATTTTGGTGCTGATCTTTGGTCCCTGATAGATGAAAATTTGTCTAAGACCAGTATATCATCCATCTATGCATGCTCAACTTGTGGGTTAGCATTGCTGCATTCATAGAAAACAAACTTAAAAACAGAATTTAAATAAATTGAATCATGGCAACTTATGTTCTAGGGGCCTGCAGGCAAATTAATCTTGGCTTCATTTTTGAGTCTTCATTTTACTAAAAGAAAGGGCTGTTGACAGTATTAATGTGTTGCTTAGCATTTTGGTCAACAACAGATCAATTACCTAGCAATGCTTTTCTTAGAATACATCCTTGTGATTAAGCAAAGCATCATTGTATATGTGGTATATAGTAGCAGATCCTTGAATAACATCCTTTCACTCAGTGTCATTTCATTATAACATTGATGAGAAATAAACGATCTTAGCTGATGTTGTATCTAGCAATAGTATTCAGAGATCCGGTTAGCTTATAAACTGTTTTACTTAAAGTCACAGATACCATGAACCTGTTGACAATCTCACCCCTTTTTACCCTTTACTATATTGTACTCAGTTATTTCCTTTAATATTTAGGCATTACATGAGATCACTGTAGTTCTGGTTGATTTTTTTTCCAACTCAGATATTTATGAATAATAAAATTGAAGAATAACTAGAGTATAAAGAATTTAGCCAACATAATTATAACAGTTACTCATCATTGCATCTTTCACTTTTAACAAAATGTTGACTGAGCCTATTTGAATACCCCAACACAAACCCCACCCACATTCCTTCTACAAACACTAATACTGGGTAAAATAAAAACTTTTTAAAATACCTGGCTAAGCGCAAATGAAACAAAATCCCCAAACCATGGAATTCATAAACAGCTTAGCCCAAGTTGTAATTTAATGGAGTAATAATGTAGGAAGATAGAAAAGTGAATGTAGGCCCCCAAAAATCAAGGCTAGGGTCTGAATGACCACTCAGGTTTATGAGATGTGGATTTTGGTTTGTGACTGAACAAGAACATGATGGAAACCTATATATAAATGACTAGACCCTATGTCAGGGTCTACCCTATGACTAGACCCTGGAAGGTCTAGTCATCTATTGAAGGGAATTAGAAATCCATCTAATTACCACTTCAAGAAATAGATGATAGGCACTATAAGCATTGAAATTTAAATCTAGATGGTTACAGAGAGGGTAAGATTCAGTTAAATAGAAAATTGATAAACTGGAACATGGAATCATGGAAATAAAAAGAGAAGGGAAATATGAAAAAAAAGTTAAGATGGAGAATAGAATAATGATAGATCGAATTGTCACTCTAGAAGAGAAATTAGAATGAGGTAGAAGCCACATTAAAACAGATGAGGAGGGAGACTTTCAGAATTGTATTGACCATGAATTCTAACAACAGACAAATATAATAGTCTTGAGCAGTATAGATAAAAACAAATCCACACCTAGTAAAACTAGCAGACAGGAGTTTGGGAAATTTTTAAATGTTTACTAGAAGGAACAAGTGATTATCTACAAAAGAAGAACAGACTAGACATAATTCTTGTCTTCAAAATAGATGTCAGAGGACAATCATCAAATTAATAAGAGAAAAAGTTTACTTTTTTTTAGACAATTTACTTTTCATCTAAAGAAAAATGCCTTGTACATCAAAATAAAAAGCTTCTC
>PVIJ01004253.1:65200-120747 GCA_004024925.1 Scalopus aquaticus
GGCCAACAGATACATGAAAAAATGCTCAACATCACTTATAATCAAGGAAATGCAAATCAAAACCACTATGAGATACCACCTCACACCTGTGAGGATGGCACACATTAAAAATACAGGCAACAACAAATGCTGGAAAGGATATGGAGAAAAAGGAACTCTTCTACACTGCTGGTGGGAATGTGAACTGGTCCAACCACTACGGAAAGCTGTATGGCGATTCCTCAAACTGCTAAACATGGAGATTCCATACGACCCAGCAATACCACTTTTGGGAATTTACCCAAAGGACACAAAAACACTAATCTGAAAGGATACATGCACCCGTATGTTCATTGTGGCACTATTCACAATAGCAAAGGTATGGAAGCAACCCAGATGTCTAAAAATAGATGATTGGATCCAGAAGATGTGGTACATATACACAATGGAATACTATTCAGCATTCAAAGAAGATAAACACAAGCAATTTGCAGCGATATGGATGGAGTTAGAGGGGATCATACTCGGTGAAATAAGCCAGAAAGAAAGAGAAAAATATCAAATGGTTTCACTTATAACAGGACTATAAGGAAACCAAATAGGAGAGAGACACTCAGCAGTGGGGGGGGCGGGGAGGGGAGGAAAAGGGCACAAAATGAAATAGAAAAGAACACAAGGGACCATGGAGATGGATCACGGGTGAATTGGTGGTGGGCTACCCAAGGGGAATACAAAATGTAAAAGACATAAATAATAATAAAAATATATATAAAAAATAAAAAAAGAAAAATGCCAGGAAAATTCTACTTACAAAGTGAAGAAGAAAGATACTTCATGCAACTATTGAGGTTACCATGCACTGGTTATCTCTGGATGAGTTAAAATGTACTATAAGAAAAAGGAAACCAAACCAACAAGAGAATAATGGAAAATTTGGTGAGGAAAACTGAAGAAAATCCTCCTGATTTTATAGCCAATGGATCTTGGCTCTTATCTGTGCTTTGCCAGTCATTACTTATAGTCTTGTATCCATAGCTCCAGTTTCCTCATGGAAAAAATGAAATTGGGTATCACTGTCATACACATGAAAACCAGCAGCTCTATGGGAATATAAAATCTTAAACTTGATCCAGTACTTGTTATCTGAGAAATGTGACAAAATGCACTCAAATCTAAAAGTATTGCAAGTCTTACTGTACTGGAAAATTCTTACTGTCTCAATATGTTGAACTACTTAAATTACCGAATCAAACATATCTTTCTTTAATCCTTCTCACTAAGAGCAGTCTTAAATCTATCTTTCTTCTGTGTGCAAATTGTACTTTGTGGTACATCTTTTGTAGTTTTATTTTATCCTGTCCTATTTTACTGTTTGTATATGGGCCTTAGCTCCCCAATAAGAACTCATGTTCTTGAGTACTCTGCTTCTTAACTTGTTCATATCTGTATCACCCACAATGTCTTATATATTGCAATTAGTTGCTAATGCAATTTCTCAATTCATGTTCAATTAAATTAAAATTGTTGACTGAAAGATGAGTGAATGAATGGCTATTTACTAATGTGTTACTTTATGGTAGAAATTAGTTCGGAGGGAAGCTAATTTTCATCACATGCTATTTAACAGTATCCTATTGGTATTTCAATTTTAAAAGTTTATGCTAAGTGAAAATCTAGCCTAATATATTTTAAATATTTCAGGAGATTTTTCACCAAAAAAGACAGTTATTTAACTGTAATTCTAATTCTTTATAACTCTTGATCCATGATTTTTAATATATTTTTATTTGGCATTTAGTGTGATTTAGTGGTACTAATGTATAAGTAAAATTTGTGTATAGTTTTAGATTTAAAAAACTATTATGGGAAAGGGGCTATCATTCACAATGGTCATAAAATGTTAGCCTGGGCTTCTAACTAATAACTATAAGACTTATTATTTCCCCGTGTATTTGTGAAAGATTATAAATAAAGCCCAGTTATATTCTGAGTTAAGGCCAAAGTATAAACCAGTAATTCATAATGCAGTATTCATAATCAAACCCTAAATTAAGGTTATTTAGCATTTACTGCATATACAGATTTGATTGAGGCATATCTGAAACTTAATGTTTTAATGCAATATTATTTCAATAAAAATTATTTTCAAAACACATTTAAAACTCCATTTAGATTAGTCAAGATAATTTTCTCAAATAATTGAAAAGTCCAAGCATCTCCACATAGTTGAATCCATGGATTCCAATGACCTGTTTCTTTACTATGCTTTTCTTTTCTGTTAGCTTATTTCTCAGGCAGGTGTGTTCTACCTGTTGGGAAATGCTGCCATTGTTAACACTAAGCCTTTATTCATAAAACTCATAATCCAGGAGCAATCTTCCAACTCCAGGTCCTCATTTCCAGGAAAGGATTTTGACTAAACCTATTTGAATCATAAGTCAATATCTTGGATCAGTGACTGGGAACTGTTCACTTAGTATTTTTGTCTGTATTCATATCCTTTATTTAAAATATTGGGATATCTATGGTTCAGAATTCATACATTTCAAATTTGGGGTATATGATTGAGTGTATATCCTGTTTATTATGTAACAGCAACATCTGGGAAAATAGCACATCTACAAATATCATTTCTCCCACAAAGCATATACTTAACAAAAAGTAGGAAGAAGAAAGACTATATTCTCATTTCTGTCCACTGAATTTGTCACAAATTAAAAAAAAAATCTTTCATCTCATGCAAACTTAGGGCTTTAAGAAAAGATGGTGATACTATAATAAACATACTCTATTGCATGTAGATATACCCTATGAACGAGGCATTGTATTAACTTTTGAACTCTTTGAAGGCAGAAGCAATATTAATTTTGTTGGTCTTCATGTCTTTGGACTTGCACGGCTCCTGATAGAAAGTACACATTAAATATATTTGTTGAATACATAAGTGAAAATATCAGTGACTCTTGGTATATTATTCATGGGATTCTAACTACTGCCCCATGATACAGAGATTACTTTTCCTAGTTATAATTTAATGACTGAACCTTATTTTTGTGAGTTATGAAAATAGAAATAATGATACCTAACAGTATGCATAAGGCTAAGAGGGTTAAAGAGAAAATATAATCAGACAAATTGCAAGTAGCTGATTATACAATACTTATCCAAGTCAGGCTGACTTAGTTGTTATATTTATTCCATTAATGTCTGCAGATGAAGCTAGCAGGTCAACAGACTGGATCCCAGAAGAGTTACAACTTTCTACATAATCTGTAACAATTAGAATGTTAGTCATAGTCATGTCATTTTATGGGGAAAGGAGTTTCATATCATCTGACCTGCAGAATTTTTAAATTGTGTATTTCATAAATTAACAAGATGAGGAAAAAATCTTAATACCTTATCTAAAGCCTGATTTCTAAATAATTTGCTTTAATTATTTTGATAAATCTTATTCTACTTAAAATCTTGGTTGTATCTCAATTGCTGACAATCTGACCTTGTCTAATTTTTTTTTAACTAAATTATGTTTTAATGGCTGAGTCTGCAGAGCATCACTACATTAACCCACAAACAGAATTTTACAGTCTTGATTTCTTTTTACTTTTTATAATTGTAAAAATAGCCTGTGACATTCTATGTTAAGCAGAAGTTCAGCATACTCCAACTTTTTTTTAGTTATAATTTCAAGACCAAAAATTGGAGTAATTTGTTGGTGCAGTAGTGAGTTTTACATGTATATAAGTAAGGACATATTTACATTGTGCCAACAGCAATCACATATTAAGTCCCCAATTAAAATGTGACTTTTTAAACTCCTATAGCTTCATGTGACAGTTTAGCCATCTGTTTAATGAAACCACCACCACTGATTTGGGCATGCATAATTATTACAGTAAGAACAGTGCTGGGGAAAGATCAACTCATCCCACTTGAGAGTGACAGTTAATTATGAAGAGATAATTAGTGTGTGTATCTGTGTGTGTATGTGGAGGGGTAACATTATCTCATATTCAGGGAAAGAAATAGGAACAAATGTTAATCTAGGTATAGATCAAGTAAAATGTACCATTATGTATATTTTACAATCACTATTTTAAAATCTTCTAAGATCTATACTAATATTTACTGAAAACTATTCAACCAGAAGTGTTGCTTTTTATAAATTATCCATTAAATTCTTTGCATTTGATTCTTATTAAAAATAATTTCAATTTATTACATGAAGGTTTTTGTGTTTTATAGCCTCTCTTATTGATGTAAAAGGGAATCTTCAGCACTGAGTCCCTGGTGAAATCTATGACTACAGCCCTTTACATACCCTGCTAATTATCTGCTAGGAAGAACCTAAGGCTTGATATTCTAATAAGCTTTTCACTATCAAATGTGATGAAGAAAAGGTTTCTGAGAAGATGGTCCTCAGAACTTACACTAAATAATAGTTTTAAATTCATCTGTGATAAAATTGCTTTATAAAGAACAAAACTGATTAATTTCCTTCTCACTGTCTTGGTATAAGTACTTTTAAGCTGTGAAATAGATAAGCACCAAATTAATGGAGGAAAAATAAGCAAAAGACTTTCCTTTTAGTATCTTGTGACCAGGGGCAGCATAATTGAGTTCTCTGTGTATTGAGGAGTATTAGAAGTTATTATTGACTCATCACTATTACATCCATAGAAATGCTCAGCAGGATTGCTTCGTAGGAGAGAAAGAACTCTGCCTGCCTTCTCATTCTCATTTTGGGCATGGGACTAAGCTTCATTATGTTTCATGTACAATAATTTCTTGGTGCTTCTGGTTGTTCCAACCAGGAAATCATAAGACTTTAGAATGACAATTTAGAACATGTGATAGAACTTACATATTTTCTTTGTGTTATTAATGAAGAAGAGTTCTAAAGAATTAATAGGAAAATACATTGGAAGGATTACAGTCCTTTTAAAAGAAGGATTTTAAGGAAATTCTAATATCTGCTTGAATGGAACTGGAATTGGTTGTAAAACGATTCTTCTGCAGACATGTGTTTAGTATTTAAGAGCTCTAACCTTTATTTAAGCTCACTGAGGCCTTAATTGTAAAATTGGTGTAAATATTTACTAGGAAATATTATGCCTAAATTATCACCAGACATCACTATGAATCCAGGTGTTTACACATGCATGTGGTCCTGGGTAAGCTGTAGAATCTCTCAGAACTTCCATTTATTTTTCTCTAAATTATGAGAGACTTAAGGACTTCTCACAGGGTTGTTTAGAAGACTAAAACAATAATGAATCTAAGCTTTTTGTGTTAATGCCTGTACAACCTAAGAACGCAACATGAGTTAGCTATCAGTAATATTTATCTTAAAATTAATTTGGGATAGTATAAGTTTTCTACTTGGAGGTAAATATATTTAAAGTAAATTCCTTGAAAAATACCCTTCTATTTCATAAACTATAGATTCATCCTTCCTTTCCATCCAATGACCTTTAATCGGTTATTAAAATACATACACATAAAGGATTAACTTTGAAGAGCTTACTTTTAGTTGAGTACAATACATTGCATATAAGGATTTCCCACTAAAATATATCATTAATGATAAAGTATGTGAAAGCATTAAGTATACAAAAGAATTTAGGAGGGTGAAAGAGTTGAGAGTTCGGGAACATGAAACTTGGTTTTTATACCTAGAGCTCTATTTGCTCTTTGGCAAATTAAAAGAACTGGTTTCAGTTTCTTCAAACTCTACAGAAGAAACTTGTGCTAAATTTCTATATATTATTTCAAATTATGATTCTATAATAAGCTCAAAACAACTATTTTCAAAATTATTCGAAATTCATCAAAATTTCAAAATTTAGTGGCAATGTCTAATCATATATCTTTGGTTGTACTTATTTTCTCACTTAATAAAATAGAGTGCACTATTCCTTTATCATGAAATTGACTTTTTTTTTTTTTTTACAAAATCTTGAAGTATTAGGTTACTCAGTTACCTTAAAAATATTTTGCTACACTTAACCAGGACAATATTTAGTTTCTGAGAAGACCAATTTAACGTATTTGGGAAATAACCAACTCTATCACTTTCAGCGAGTAGGAAATATAAATTATCATGCATAAAAATTTTCCATGATCTATAAATACACTTCCCATTTTACTTTTAAAAATTAGAAATCGACGTGAATGGAAGTGTGTTACTACTTTTAATCAAAGGGCTATTTTGCTTTTTGTTCTCAAACAAGCTTTTGTGTACATAAGGTACATGTGTTTTATTAGTACAACTTGTTCAGCTTGATAAATTTCCATGTTCCATATATATACACACACACACACACACACACACACACACACACACACACACACACACATATATATATATATATAGAGAGAGAGAGAGAGAGAGAGATGGATATAAAATTCCAGCACCATATTTTCTTCATATGAATAGAGATACCTGATAAAGAGGGAAAAAAAAGATAATGAGCAAAAATACATATCTGAGTTTCATGTGACAGGCAATAATTGGATAAAGAAAAGAGAGGCTACTGATGTTTTATTTAGGTTATTAATTCAGTGCCTAGAAGCAGATGAAGGATCTAACAATGTCATTAAGTCACAAACTCTCATTTTTATTTGAATAATGCTAACTACAATCAGATATTTATATTCTTTTCATAATAGAATGTTCTCTCATTTTTCCTATAAAACCTTTGTTTCAAAACGTAAATAGACTAAGAAGGACACCATTGTTCAGGTAATTTCTATGCACTTGAGATTATAATTTTGAGCCATACTGTGGATATCTTTTAATGATTTTGTAGCTAAATGTTTGTTTCTGAGCTAGACAACTTATCCATCAATAGTGAAATACAGAATGGAATATAGGGCCTCCCTGGTGGCCTAGGGGTCAAATCTCAGCGCTACCACTGCCATAGCCCACCATAATGTTCTGAGTTTGATCCTGGGCCAGGGAGCTAACCCACATGGTGCAGCTGACCTCTCTTGTTTTGCCCACTGCTCCCCTTAGCAGTGTATTTCATAGATGCACCTGTTCTGCTTCCCACTATATCTCTGGTGCATCCTCTGGCCTATACCCCAGTTCTTCTTCACAAAAATAAATGAAATTCTAAAAAAAAAAAGAATGAAATGCAGAAGCAGTATGAAATTGTATTTATATCTTATGGTAGACTCTTCTTCTTTTTAAGTACTCTTCTTTGACCCTCCTCTATGTTCCTAGCACACAGTCCTGTCTTTATAATTTCCTTTTCAAAAAACTCCTGTTGTATTTCCCCTGTCACCTCAGGGTTCTTTGTACTTTTTTTTTCCCCAAAAAATTCCCAATATCCTAATGTTTATTGTCAAAGTTGTCTGGCTAACATTTCAGATGTACACAGTATATTTTCTACCTTTTGCCTTCAGTTAACACTTGAGGAAGTTTTCTGACACAGCTGCAGAAATTGCTTCCTAGTTCATTCAACATCAGAGTACAGTTTCTTTCTGTACTACACAAATCCCACTGAGGTGTGTTTGTTAAAACACTAGGGTTTGAATTTAGCTGTTCTAGAATATTGCCTGAGACATAAACCCTATGGTTCAATTTGTTACTTGCCAGAGTTAGCAAAATGAAACAAGTACCATAAAAGCATGCTCACTTTCATTTATATACAAAAAAAAATTAAAAAGGTCTTTATTAGTTTGGAAGCTTCTACTCAATGGCATCCATACATATTTTGAATTAAGGCTTTGAAAACTCTAACGTGACATGCTACTATATACGTTAGCTTTCTAAAAGATAATTTTATTTTTCCATTTCATCTAATTTAATTTTCATATTTATCATTTACTTGTTTTAATTTAAAAAACTGTTCAATATCATTATTTTATCTTTCAGTTAGATGAATTGCCTGGAACTATGGGAAAAATAATGAAAAACTTTTCCGATGATCACAAATGATATGGAGAGTTGCAAACAATTTGTAGTTAATTAGGAAATTAGTTGGAGGGTAATTAATTTCTATGTGGACTACACAGAAGATGGGCTTCCAACTTTCACTCTATTAAATTAATATTAACTTATTTTATAAATAAAACATAGGCACACACATCTTAAACATCAACCTTGTGACATCAAAACTGTTCCAGAACCAACTTTTTTGTATTTAAAAAATTTTGATCACATCAATTGTGTCAGAACTTAAACTGCAAATATTCATAATATTTCATTTTAAGATCAACATGGTTTATCAGTTTTTCCAATTGTGTTTCAGCCCTGTCACTTGTTTTTGTTTTGTTTTGTTTTGTTGTGCATTTTCATATGTTAAAATAGACTTAAAGGACTTGTTTTATTTGTAATACCTGGTCAGTACTTTTGCCACTGCCTGTTCAAACTCCAGCTTGATGGCCCAGACTAAATACTTGTTACAATGGAGCTGTGGGAATGAATGGTGGATCTGTGTGGCAACTATAGTTTTAACCTCTGACTAGCTTTCATGGTTCATCTTTGCAACTCCCATTTCCTCTTTCTATTGAAATAAGTTCACTTGAAATAAATGGACACTCCTGCAAGTCCTGTGAACTCTTCTAAGAATAGCACTGGTCTGTTAATGATACTGTTAATAATTTTTTCAATTTTTTTCTCTTTTTTTTTTTTTAGTCTCGACCTATTCCTTCCCACCTTACTTCAGCAGTTGCAGAGAGTATCTTGGCCTCAGCCTGTGAGAGTGAGAGTAGAAATGCTGCCAAGAGGATGCGTCTGGATAGACAACAGGTACTGGGGAGTCTTGGGGGTCTGGTGTACACCGGTAATAACAAATGCTATTTGTTATTGAGGGTTTTTTGGTAGAAAGGCAAAAAGTCTTGAAAGGATTTGAAGTTACAGAAAGTTACAGATTTACTGTTTGTATGAATTTTAACTTGAAGATGAATGTTCATGCAATCAATCGAAATCCAAGAACAAAAATTTTCTGTGGTGAAAATGGACAGTTGTAAAATTAGTATGTAATCTAAAGGTCAATTGCTTATTTAAATAAGAGTCTCTAATTATCTAAAATAGTTTTGGAAATTTACCTAATCATGTATGATTGTGATATGTTTATTTTCACTTTGAGAATGAGGATCTCTCTTATTTCCGCTGTTCTGCCAATGTTCAAAAAATGTGCTGGGAGGGTGCTAGCACCATATAACATGGAAAGACTAGAAAGTTATGAAATGGAGATATAAAGCAGTGAAAATCTATGTCCAGGGCTTACCTCCTCACAAATGAATCATTTACTGTATATCTATTAAGTATCATCATTCTAAATCTCTTTTCCAAGGATACACACCCACTGGGAATGGATATGCAGTTTTTGAGCATGATTCACTGATGTTTCACTCAGATTCCCCTGCATCTGTCTGTCTCCCTGCTCAGATCTTTGTTTTCATTTTCTCTCATCCTCTTTCTTAATAACCCATAATAAAGAACTACATTTCACTATATAATAGTACATGTTGTACATAAAAGTATTCTGTATCCTGACTTCTAAATTATTTGTATAACAAACTCTCTGGGTGCTTCATGTTTCTAATTGAAATTGGGATGAAGATACCAAATTATTAGTCCAATTCTTTTTTCCTCTGTGCCAATGACTTGCAGAGAAAATAGGAAAAAAACAAGCTTTTCCATTCCAGGTTTAGCATATTTAAAAATGTTTTAGAGTGGCATTTTTTGAATTTTGTCTTAGTAAAATGGCAAGTGCTAATAATTCTGAATTATGAAAAGTCTTTAAAGAATATATTAGCCTCAAATAAAATGAATTTCTTAATCATTTTTTACCAACAGTACTTACTTACATATGCATGTCCTCAGTTGAGAATTTTATTATTAAAACTCTAAAATTTATATTACTACATTACTAAAAACAAGTTACAACACTGTATACAATGCCATCTAGAGTGGTAGTAAATATTTCACATTCCAGAGTTAAAATGCATCTGGTTTTGATTCTCAAATCTACCTTGATATGTTCTGTGACCTTCATGCTGTTCCAGCCCTCTGTGGCTCCATTTCTTCATATGCAAGATAACAATATCATAACCAATCCCATAGGATTGTTGTGAGAATCCTACATGACAGATTTATGTAGTTTTTGTCTGGCACTTAGGAAACATCAATATATTCAGCCAAGAAAGGGAGATTGTAACTGACGTTCTAGTTTTTCTATTATTCATTTCCTACCAGTGAAACCAGAAAGGAGTATTAATAGGTTCATCTCAGATATAGGAATTTTAAAATTAGATTAAGTTCTTTTGAGAAAAGATCACAAATCTAGAAATTGAAATAGCAGAGTTCTGTAATTGAATGGGTTCTCCTAGTTATTGTCTTGCCATATATACCACCCACTGTACACTCTAGAATATCTCATAGTCTCACTCAGAGAGAAAATTTTTATGAACATTAAATGTCTGATTCATATTGATACTGACAGTTATATCACTCTGTAAAATCCAATGCTGGTCATCCACCACCATTTCATCCAATCACTTGAACACTGTTATCCTAATCTGGCAAGTGAAAAATACAAATAATAAATTCTTATATTTATTGTCAGCATTTAATAAGAATGCATATGAAATCATAGTATATTTAATAAGTTTCCATATCACTAGACATATATTACATTTACCATTTGTTTGAATACATCAAGTGATTGGAAAATCCTACCTGCAGGGCTAAAAATCTATGTGCTAATATATTTGTCCTATTTTCAAAGCACTGTAATAATTTTGAAGGTCTTTAAAATGGGCTCAAATTTGCTTCTGAGAGTTTCTATTCCTGGGGGAAAAAAAAAAAACCCTGCTAGCTTTAATGTGTGTGACTTCTTACTACTACCCTAGGAATAAGGACTGGTTTGGGTGGGGACCAATGGTTCTTAACCCTACTTCCCATATTAACTGTTTCCTTTTCTTATGTCCTTATAGACAGTGTTTATTTATTGCAAGGGTTTGTCACCTGAGAATGGGCATGTCCGATATTGCCCCTAGTTGGAATGTGCTTTCCAGGGCCCAAAAGGGTTCAGTGGACTCAGCCTTTAGGGAAAGTTGGAAGAAATGATAAAAAATACATCTGATCACTTATTTAAAGTCTAATATGCACTTTACAGACATATTTTTCATTTATTCATTTATTTTAAATCCCACAGCAGGTGTTATTTTTCTCATTTACATATGAGGAAACTGAAAGTCGGAGAAATAGGATGATTTCTTCGAGGTCACCCAGATACCTAGAATAGTCTGGGTTGAGTTTATAATATGTGGGGCTGACATTAGGATTTCTCCCCAATCCTACACCTTTTTACTGAGTATATTCATTGAGGGGAAACCCATGTCCTGGAACAAACTACTAGAACTCATATAATTGGTGCCTCTACTCCCAGTGTTTTTGATGGTACGGATTTTTTTTTGTTGTTGGAAAACTATTTGCTTTATTGGGCCTCCCTGGTGGCGCAGTGGTTAAGCGCTGCGCTGTGGAGCTGTCAGCAGCAGAGACACGGGTTTGACACCCAGCCGGGGAGATTCCCACATGGCGTGGCAGACCTCTCCTGCCTGGTCCGCTGCTCCCTCAGCAGTTTTTCCTTTGATCTGCCTGTTCTGCTCCCCACTCTGCCTGTTCTGCTCCCCACTCTGTCTCTGGTGAACCCTCTCTCCGCTTCACGCCTCTGGCCTGTTCCCCAGCTTGTATGCATAAATAAATAAATCTTTAAAAAAAAATCAAAAGACAACAACAAAAAAAAACTATTTGCTTTATTCAGAATTTTGCACTCTTCCATGTCTAGCCAGCCAGGTTTCCCCAGCAAACAAGTTATTCCAGTCGGAATATTTATGTTTGAATATCAGCTTGAAGGATTATAAACTTCCTAAAGTGCTTTGCTTCATCTAGGGGAGTAAGTTATACACAAAGAAAACTGGTTTAGTGTTTATTATTTTGAAATACATTGAAAATAGATATTTTAAAATAAATAATTTCCTCTGACTATGAGTTCCACAGATTTCATTTGCCCACAAAAGCATCTAAAAAGTGCTTTTGTACGTCACATCAAAGCATTGAGATGAGTGATCGGAGACGTATCCCCTTGTTGCAAATTCACTTTGCTTAAGCGGAAATAGCCAAAGTTCTTTGGGCTGTTAGTGACAAGATCATCCTTTTCTGTACTCATTCTTAACCCAACTCATAATTCTTAGAATTTTTCAGTGACTCAGATTCTTCATTGTGCTCCTGCTTTTCTGTAGATGCAAGAAAGTTAAACTAGACAGTTAATGTCTGGATTCTGTTAAACTACACATCTCATTACTTACTGCTCATGGTTAGCCACATGTAGAGCTGTAATTATGTGCGCCTTTCAGATTTCATGAAGCTTGATAAATTAATTGGATTTTAAAAAGCTCTTTGAGCTATGAACATGAAAGCTTTTATGGATGTTTTAAATCCTTTATTTCATATTGCCCACCTTGCACCAGAATCTAGAGGAGGCTTGCTATTACAAAGCTTCAGCCTTGAAGCATGCCAGTGGCAAGGACAGGCACCTACTGCTTCATCAGAAATAAAATTTCACAGAGCGGAGGTCAATCCCCAATGAACTAGAGAACATATTCAGCATGTCTTCCTGTTTGACATGAAAATTGGGGATTTTTAGGCTATATAAGAAATTCTTCCTTACTTTGACAATCCAAAAAGATGGATTAAGTCATAGTTCACTTTTATAATTCTATGACATAGCTCAAATTTAAAGATTGTCTTTTATACTCTTTATTATTTGGATATTATTCATTATTGTTCCTTACAAATGAAGAATCTCATTGTTCTTGGTTATGATTCACTAAATAGAGTGATAGAGACAACATGTAAAAGATTAGAACCAGATACATGGTAGTAGTTTAGCACTCATTTCTGTATGTTTGGCTTTTGAGGGATTGACATACTTTTTATTCCTAGTCTTGCTGGTTGAAATAGGTAGTTTCTGAATAATGTGAAAATTTCTTTAGCTTATTTCTCTGTTCAGTTCTTCCCATTAAATTAGTTTGTAAGGCCCTCCCTGGTGGTACAACGGGTTAAGTCTCAGCCTATGAAGATATCCGCAGCCACTGTGGCATGAGTTCGACCCCCGGCCAGGGAGATTCCCACATGGTGCAGCAGACCTCACCTGTCTGTCCCGCTGCTCCCCTCAACAGTGTATTTCAGTCAATCTGCCTGTCCTGCTCCCTACTCTGTCTCTGGTGACTCCTCTCAGCACTCCCCCCCTCCCACACACACACCTCTGGCCTACACACCAGCTTGTATGCATAAATAAATTAATCCTTAAAAAAAATTAGCTTGTAGTTCTACAGATAAAGCCAATGATCAAGGGCTTTCCAGGGTCAGTGCAATAGATACAGCAGCCATTGTAAAGGACAAGGCAGCCCATACACTAGTGATGGTCAGTTTTGTGATGACCATCCAGACAGGTGGGAAGTCAGCAGAGGGCTGTGATGTGATACCTATGACTAGTGAAAAGAGAACAGTGAGAGGGGAGGGGAGGTAGAATGTTGGTTGCTTGTGGCATAACAAAAGGTGAGAAAGCAGGAGAAAAATACTAAAAACAAGTTTATCACTGTTAAAAAGGAAAATCACTACTAACAAAGCAGTATGAAGTCATTCACCCAGTATCTGAAGATATTTAGTAAGTACAACTCTCCTGTTAACTCTTTCTTCAGTAGTGTTGAATTCACTGAGATTTACATGTCTTCATGATCTTTCCCTTTGTTCTGTTGCCATACTAATGAGTGGGCATGCAATTAGAAGAAATGCAACTATGAGTACAAAGTTTAAAAACATACCCACTAACTTTAATGCAGACATCTTATTTTGTTAAGGGAAAACTTGACTAAAACACCATGGAACATTATCTAAAACACCATGGTCAAGACAAAGTTTTTGAGACAGGCAGTTTTTCTTTCATATTTCGTTCTGTCATTGTATGCCTTTTAGTGACAGTTATAAACATTAACAAATACATAGGATTCAGTAGTTTCATGCTTTTAAACATTGTAATCATGAGATATGACTTGAAATCTATTTCTATGCCTTTCCAGTTCCCATCCCTAAGCTAATATTTCTCAGTCATCCTAAGACTTTATTCTATTCCTAGCATTTTTCCCATAAACAATATTTTGGAGAAAAACCTTTTTCTTTGATCTTTCAACATGTGTTTGAGCATGGCCCTTTCATCTAAAGAATGCTTACTATATAAGAAAAACCAAGTACTGTCTAGAGCAGTTCTTGAAATGTGTTGTGTTTCCTTTCTAGTATGTATCATCTTAGACTTTGAGAAAGAAAATGTTTCCTAAGTTACATAACTGTAAATGGTCTTATTTTTCATCATTAATGATTACAGCAGCATCAGCAGAAACACTTATTGATGCAGTACTGTAGGAGGTCTTTTACAAATCTATTTTATGTAATTGTTACGGTTTTAATGAAGGAATGAAACTGAGACTTAAAGCAGATAAGTTACTCCCCCAAAGGTGACACAGTAGATTGGAATGGAGCCCCACTTTGATTCAATCCTCATGATTTTTACAATCATGCTTATTTCAACTTTTTTTTTTCAGTTTTATAGCCTTTTTTAAAGAGATATATAAAGAAAAATACAAATTGTTAGTGATTTCACCACCTAGTTTTATAGTATAATTTGTTCAACTTTATTTTCAATGCAAAACTTTCTGTAGGTTGAGGAGCAAAGTGGGTAGGGAACTCAGTGCAAAGTGGTGGGATTATGGATAATTGGGTGGTGGGTGTGGTGATATACATCTGAAGATGTGTGAATTTAATACCCCTAAATCACATACAGTGTAATAAACCATTAACTTCATGAAAAATAGTCTAATTAAAATTAAATAATAAAAAGCAAAATAGTATCACATTATAACCTTTCATTTTGCTTATTTTGAGTATTTTACTGTATCGCTATGAACTCAGATTTTTTTAAAATTCACTTTATAATATTAATATAAAGATTTTTCTTAAATTACAATATGTTGATTCTATTTTTACTAGCATAATTTGTGAAAAATAATTAGCTTTTAATTATTATTTTAGGATAAATTATGAGAAATGGGTAAAAATAACAGCAAGATTTGCATTCTTTGATATGTAAAAGGTCTGTACCCTTAATCTCTATGTTATTCCTCTAAAATAACAATTTCCACTTGTTTTTAAATACATACCTATTAAAAAGTCTATTTTAGCTTCTAGAAATCTTATTCTAAGCCAATGGTTTCTAATCTTATCAAACATAGTACATAAGCTTTCATAATAAAGAAATGTAAAATTACCCCAGATTTAGATCCTGCAATGCAATTTACAGTTAACATAAATTATCTATACCCACAATTAAAAAGAATGTCTTGATTTCCATATAAATAATATGCTAAAGGAAAATAATATACAGTTAAACAGCTTTCATTTTAATGTGGGAATACCAAATGAAGATATAATGAAGTCATCAGCTCTTTGCAGCTGTCTATCAAATCAATGAGGAAGCAGTAGTTACAGTTGTCCTCTGACATATGTTATGTGCTGGCACCAGATGATGCTTGGTGACATTAAATTTCCAAGTGATAAAAAGGTTTTTGTTAAGTTCCAAAAAAAAGGTCTCTAAAATCACTGACTGTATTTAGTGAGTAATCATATTCCAAAGAAACAGGAGTTTTTCCTATTTGGGAGATAGCGAACACAAGTGAAAACCAAACTATGACCCTTAAATTCATGAGCACCAAGGGGAAAATTAGTAAACCAACCCATAGATATTTCATTTACAAACATTCTTAATATGCAAACCTAGCCATCATACCTTTATTAGGTCAAAACAGAATCTAGAAATGGTTATAATCACATTTCTAAATGATAACAAATCTGGAAATGTACGTTCCATTCTGTTTGTTTAAGCATATAGAAACTGTATAAACATAAAAACTATGGAGAAGATATTTGCCAAATTAAAATATTTTACATATATATAAACCATTCACTCATGGACAGCTATAATGCATATTGCCATTCTAATTAAATTTTGGAGTTCATTGTTCACATTGTATTATATTTGAGTAACACAGTTAAAGTAGTTTTAATGGAATTTTTATTTGCTCTGTAGGGAAGAACATGTGACCTGAATTATGTTGATACTTTGTGAGCAAAATAATTGCTTGATTGATTTGTATTCTATCACATTAGTTTAATAATGTGGCTGGACTTCAAATATGAATTAATTCCATCTTGAGTTCTTGCAAGAAAACTTTTTAATGGCAAACATGTCAAACTTTTCCCCCATGATTTTTAAACTGTGCTAGCTAGTTTCTTGAAATTTTCTACATCTCTATCAGTAGGAAATATCATTAATAAGAGAAAATTACTCCTAAATTAAGCATAAAGTGGTTTGTTTAATTATCAGATATTCATTATATGGCAGATATTTTGCTTGGTGTAGAGGCTACAAAATAAGGAGAGAGGATTCTTAGGATTTGCTAAGTGCTTTATTTATTTGGATTTACTTAGTATTTGCAGATATTCTTTATTTTTTGACAATATGACTACTGAGCAGTTATTTTTAGTCATACTTTAGGGGTGCATAAGATCTCTCTTTCCTCAAGAAACTCATTCTGTTAAAGGGAAGGGAAGTTAGCATGGTAAATGAAATTACAAAGATGTGGTCAGATTGTAATGAGACACAGAGGAGAGTAACCCTAATTCTGCCTGGGGAACCCGGGTGAGCCTCCCAGAGGAGGCAGTATTTTAGCCAGACTTTGAGAGATGTAGGTTTTGACAGACAGAAAAGCTGGATGATAATATCCCATACACATGGAGCATTTCCAAATATCAAAGTTTCTGAGTATTAAAAACAACAATCTTCTTTCAGGGAAATTCTTGGTAATTTAGAATAGATTGTTCAGGGCTAATATATGCTTTATTAAGTTCTTTGGACTTCAGTTACCTGCCATAAAGAACTGGGAAAAGTGACTGTCCAATTTTTCAGAAGCTTCAGAAGCCTGTGAACAATGAAGTATAGATGAGAATAGGGACAAAGATGAGTTCCTGATTTAGTAAGGAGCTGCTCTCTCTTCCACCCATCATTTCAAATTTACTATACTATCTAAATTTGAATATATGCTAAAAAGTAATTATGGCAATTAATCTGCTATAAAATAATTACATGGTTCCAGGGACCATCTAAGTCAAACATGAATGATTTGGGATTACCCACACTTCCATGACATAGCATTAGGTCAGATAATTAGTATAGTGATATGTCAATTTAAATCTGAGTAGCAGTTTCTCTACTTCCATTCCCTCATCCACAAAAGAGGGAAACCATTTGATCTACATGCTTCACTGTACTATTGATAGCCTGATAAAATGATGCCCTGACATCATTACTCAGATTTAAATTGATATATATATATATAAATATATATATAAATATATATATCAATTGATATATATATATATATATATATATATAAGGAGTATATATAGAGTAAAGAAAAATACAGAAGTACTTAATCTCACTTTAAGTGAAGGAAAAAATTCATTTTTTGATTAAAAGTTCATTTATTGAAACATCAAAAATATAAAAAATACTTTTAGAAAAATCTTTGAGAATTATTTGTATATAATTACTTAAGCAAAAATATTGGAAAATATCAAACTTTGATTATTAATTATCTGGTGACCTCTGTGGTAGTTTTGGAAGCTACAAACCTCAGTTTCTGAATTTTATCTTTCAGTTACTCATTCAACTTTCCTATTTGGTTTTCTAGCTTCATTGAAATTCTCCCACATTTGTATAGAAGTGGTTTTTGTTTTTGTTTTTTTTTTTTTTTTTGAATTTTAGGTATATCTTTGACTTAGGAATATTATTAATTTTTAGTGAACAGGTATCAGGATTTGAGTAGATGTTTTGAATTCAGATAGAGGCATTCAACATAATTCATTGATACACTTCTCACTGCCAAAATCAAGGGAACATATGGTTTACTGAATTCTCCATGAAGACACCAACAATGTTAAAATTACTTATTTTAAAACCAATTATTTTTAGGCTTAGCTGATAAATGAGAAATATGACATATTTGGTTTATGCCAAATGTTCTCATTTTTATCATTTATTATCATAATTTATTCATTCCTTGTCCTGTATTTTTAATCTAACCACTCTAAAACCCATTAGTTACATAATACTATGTGTATTAGAGAAATTTGGCATAAGTCACAAATTTATTATGAAGTTAGACAATATGATAGCCTAACAAATTGGATCGTGTGTCCTAAATAAAGAGAGTTAGGATGCTTGACATGATTTATCTAGTAACTTCAACTAGACCAGTAGCCTCAAGAAACAGGTTGTTGATATCTGTTACTCAGCACTTTGGGAAAGGGCGATTCCTGCCAACTGGGTATTCTGGATATCTAAGGCCTAGTCTTCATTAAGAGTAACTTTGCTTTCATTTTTAGTGGAAAGTTTTCTAAGTTATCAGTTCATCTTCATTTTATGACAGAAGTCTACCGATCATACATTTTTTTTTTGCTTACATAAACTCACTTTATATTTTCTTCCTAATATATATTTTTATTGTTATTTATATCTTTTACATTTTGTATTCCCCTGGGTAACCCACCACCAATTCACCCGTGATCCATCTCCGTGGTCCCTTGTGTTCTTTTCTACTCCATTTTGTGCCCTTATCTTCCCCCTCCCCCCCCCAAGTGTCTCTCCTATTTGGTTGCCCTATAGTCCTATTATAAGTGAAAACATTCGATATTTTTCTCTTTCTTTCTTGCTTGTTTCGCTGAGTATGATCCCCTCTAATTCCATCCATGTCGCTGCAACCCAGATGTCCAAAAATAGATGACTGGATCAAGAAGATGTGGTACATATACACAATGGAATCCTATTCAGCATTCAAAGAAGATAAACACATGCAATTTGCACCAATCATGCATTTTGAGGATGAGTTTCATTACTAATCTTTAGTAAGGATTGCACAGCCCTGACATTAGAACATTAGCTATGGACAGAATAGGTGCTAGGACAGGTAATTCTATAGTCTGTCCTAGAAGAAATCCCTGAGGCAAGTCAACTTGCTGTCTTTTGTAATTTATCTCTTATAATAGTGAAGAGAGCCTGGCTTTCTGATAGACTTTCTGGCAAAACTGGTCTTCACCTACCAATTTTGCTAAAATAAATCAATCTCTTCTAAATTTCTCACCCACAGAAATAAGCCTTATCTTTCCTGTGCTATTAGTTTCTTTTTCCTTGTAAACAGTGCTTAAAATTTGTCTTGTTTCACCAACCAAATGACTCCTAGGTGTCTACAGGACAGTTTGTATTCTTTACACATTGTTTATGGTATATAAGAAAAAGTGCCTCCCATTGTTTGAGGAGTTTTGCAAAACTATTCTCTAAGAGACCTTGCCTATTAAAAACTCTGTCATCAATAGAAAAATGGTTCTTGATTAGATTTTTTAAAATAAAGGCTTATTTATTTGTTGATTTTTTAAATCAAAGTAATATTGGTTTATAACACTGTATAGGTTTCAGGTACACAGAATTACATATCAGCGTCTGTATATACCACACCATGCTCATCACCAAAAATCTAGTTTCCATTCTTCACCATTCATTTGACCCATTTTGCCCAATTTACTCATCATTTACTCATTTACTCTCCCTCTTGCCTTCTGATTCCTTGTTCGTGTAGCCTAAGAGTTTAATTTTGTTTTGTTTGTTCATTGGTCTTATTTACCACATATGGCAGTTAGCATCTATGAAATACTATAACATTTGTCTTTTTCAGTCTGACTCACTTTAATTAACATAATATCCTCTAGATCCATCCATATTATTACAAATGGCAAGTTTCATCTATTTTATTGCTGAGTAATATTCTATTTTGTATATATACCACGTATTCTTTATCCATGTATCCATCAATGGGCTCTTAGATTGTTTTTAAATTCCTTTTAATGTTTTGCTTTGAACACAAGCAGTGTCAAAATAGCATTTGAATTAATTTTATTATATTAATATACGTACAATTCCATTGAATGCACAGTGAGATTTCTACTTTAAGATCAAACTTTCTATAAATCATTTCTCTAGTAAACTTTTATGGTCTTATTATAGATTTTTTTCTCAATATGTCAGGTTGCTCTTTATTTTGGTGCTAGTTTTGTTAATTTAGTCCTGATACTCAAGATCATTCAGATAACTCATAACACATGACAGGAATGGTAGTTGTTTTCATTGCTGAGGTTTGTGATTTGCTTCTTATTCACAATATCCTCCATGAAAATCTAAGTGGTAGTTAGTGGAAGTCATGGTTCTAACCTCTAGAAAGAAGCCAAAGAGCAAAATTACAAATATAGAAGTCACAGCTATAATTGTAAACTTAATAAAAAGGTAGATATAAGTGAAAAGTTTATTTGAAGCCTTGAGACGACATGATTTCCATCAAAAAATGACAGTTAAAACATTTATCAATACCTTTCCTATTATCTATTTCTTTGTCTTTGCTATATGATCACTTTCAAGTGGGAGGATGAGTTAGAGAAAAAAGGAATTTTTTTTTAAAGATTTATTTATATATGCATACAAGCTGGGGTACAGGCCAGAGGCAGAGGCATGGGGCAGCGAGAAGGTTCACCAGGACAGAGTTGGGAGCAGAACAGGCAGATCAGAAATACACTGCTGAGGGGAGCAGCGGGCGAGGCAGGAGAGGTCTGCTGTGCCATGTGGGAATCTCCCTGGCCAGGTGTCGAACTCGTGTCACCTCTGCCGCCAGCTCCACAGCGCAGCGCTTAACCACTGCGCCACCAGGGAGGCCCCCAAAAAGGAATTTTTGATTCAGATCTTTGAAAACCAAATAGAGACTGGAGAATCAGAAACAGTGGAATGTTTTAAATATATATGCGTACATATCCATGAAGTTGCTATATTAGGGCCTGTTGATATACAACTTTTCAAAAGTTGAGCCTCTTTTTCAAATCATTTTTACCATGGGACATGTTGAACTCATTTCAAAAATGCCAATGCTACAGAGAACCTTACAGATCACTTAGCTCAATAAATTGATTTTTTATTTTTATTTATTTTTTTAAGAATTTTTAAATTTATTTTTGTTATTCATATCTTTTACATTATTGTGTGGTCCCCATAAGTTACCCACCACCTGTTCACCCATGGAACCATCACCATAGTCCCCCGTGCTCCCCTCTTTCCCCCTCTTGAGCCCTTTCCCTCTGATTTTTTAAAAGAAATAGGTCTAGTGAAGCTAATTTTTAGTCTAGATTTTCCTTCCTTCCTTCTTATTTTTTCCAGTGATTATTTCATCTTTCACTATAAACTGAATTTTTTTTAAAGATTTATTTATTTATACATACAAGGTGGGGTACAGGCCAGAGGCATGGGGCAGCGAGAAGGTTCACCAGAGACAGAGTGGGGAGAAGAACAGGCAGATCAGAAATACACTGCTGAGGGGAGCAGCGGGTGAGGCAGGAGAGGTCTGCCGCACCACGTGGGATTCTCCCTGGCTGGGTGTCGAACTCGCATTGCGCGCTGCCAACAGCGCCACAGCGCAGCACTCAATCGCTGCACCACCAGGGAGGCCCCCTGAATTTTTTTTTTTTTTTCAGTAGAAAAGACCAACACACAGCAAAGGATTTAGCTTCCTTTGATTCCAGGGTAATGTTCTGAGTAGAAAATCATAATGCTTCATAAATTTCAACTCTTGAAATTTTATCAACATTCATAATATGCAAAGAATTTGAATGTTCCTTTGGATACAGAACCAGAAGTTCACATTAGTTTAATTCAATTGTATTTTTCTGTTATTCATTATGTTTATGAAGTATGTTTGAGAAATTAAGCTTTGTATATTTCCAGATATGAGGATATTTTCCTTTCTGGGGAATTTCCTAGTTACCTGTGGATTTTCTTTAAATTCCTTTTATAGCATTCTGCATTTGAGGTAGTTGTTAAGAACTACAGAATACTCTTAGTAGTTTTTTTTTATAACAAAGTACTTTCTCAAAATACTGTTTATTTGCCAGTTTTTATTCCAAGATCAAATTTTGTTGAATGCATTTTTAAATGCTCAAATTCAGATTTAAATTTCAAGTTCTTCAGCATTCATGTCATCTATAAATCAAATATAATTATACAAATATTTATCTTTTTTTATACAAATATTTATCTTTTTTTTTCAGGGCAGGGAGAGGGGCATCCCAGAACCCCCAAACCTGCCTGCTTTAAATAGGTTCTACCATCTGCCGCATCAAGACAAAACATGGGGCATCCCTCGTGGTGCAGTGGTTAAGCGCTGCGCTATGGAGCTGTTAGCGGCAGTGACGCGAGTTTGACGCCCCGCCTGGGAGATTCCCACATGGCGCGGCAGACCTCTCCTTACTTGCCCACTGTTCCCCTCAGCAGTGTATTTCCATAGATCTGTCTGTTCTGTTCCCCACTCTGTCTCTGGTGAACCCTCTCACTGCCTCACGCCTCTGACCTGTACCCCAGCTTGTATGCATAAATAAATAAATCTTTAAAAAAAAAGACAAAATATGTAGGGCCTTTAGTGGAAAGTTCAATTAGAAAAGACAGAGAATATAGTTGTAAATCAAACACCCAATGTTACTCATCACCTCGTGGGTAAAAATCCACCCAAATGGGACTGGCCCAAAGCCAGTCCCGAAAGCCTGCCACAATTCTAAAACACCTTTTGGCAGGGACCCATCAAAAAGGGTCAGAAATAGCCAGGCAATTCTGGGAGGAAGAGAACAAAATCAAAATCCAGATCAACATTGCCATCACTAACCTCCCCACAGGTCTGTCACCTACATCTGTTTCAATCAGTCCAGGCCAGTGCTGTTTCTTTACATGTCTCTCTGCTCCTTATGCCTCTTCTGGCCTCCATCCTGCTTGCTTCTTTCTCCAGTCTCCTCTCTCTTTCCTCCTTCTCTCTTCTCCAGCTTCTTATCTCTGCTGCTCAGCTCCACCCTCCCTTGTGTGGGGTAGGGAACCTGGAACATTCCCTTTTCCTGGGGACCACCCTATTATACCTTAATTTGAATTCACATATTTTTTCATTTTATCTCCAAACTCAGTGAGTTATACATCATTACTAAAAATTATTATTCATGACTAAAAATTACATAAATAGGCAGTGCAGTTCCACATGCTGCTCCTTTGATCAGATGTATTTCTTTCTATATAAATGACATTTTGAGGATTTAGAAGTATATTAATGTGCAGTGGATTTCTTAATTTTCTATAAATACCCTAACTCATTCTATTGTCTTCACCCATGCTGTTTATCAGCTCCAGTACCACGCCTGTGTTTATTTGTACTCCTGTCTCAAGGTACACTAGCTTTAAGAAGTCCCTCCTAGATCTAATCTTGGCTCGCTGAAACGATGTTCCTTTCTTACATCACTGTGTAGCAACAACCATCAGTACATTCATATTTCAGTCAGTACTTGATTATATACACAACTAACATTGTAATGGTCTCCAGGTGTCTTTAGAATATTGACTCTACAATTTATATCACTCTGTAGGGTTTAAACAGCTTTGAAGTTTCATCATTTTGACACCCAAAGACAACTAGTTATATTCTAGAATGAGTATAAGAACTACATAAGTATCCACACCTGGACTTGATATGTAGCTTGACAAAAGTTGTTTTAGGGTAGGAAAGAGGCTTTTCCCAAGAATCTTATTAGCAGAGAGGAATGTTCAAGGCTGACAATAGTACTGTGTGGCCAAATAAAGAGGTAATCCTTGTAATTAACACTGCAATTCCAAATGTTGTCTTGACAGTCTACTAAACACAGTTTGAGCACCTAATAGGGAAAGTCATAAAAACAACATGATGGGACTTAAGGGGGTGAACTGAGAAGATAAAGAAATTCTCAACATTTAGGTCTTTGGGCACTGTTGCTTTTCACTATTCAGTGAGAAAAGCAAGGCAGCTATTAGGCCTCTGACAAAGCAATTATAGTGAGACACAGATGCTGGGAGCTGACCTGGCATTTGCCCTGGGTAGTTGTCATAGCAGCAGGCAGAATAGAGCAGCTTGATACAAGTGCTACTGCAGGCTCTGGATGAAGTTCCACCCTAAATGCAACATGTTTGAAAGTAATACACAAACATGTATCTTGATCCTTAATGATGGCCATCTTTCTCCTTTATTCAGTGCTGAGTTAATTTTTAAATACTCATTTCATGAGAAATCTAAGTTAAAAAGCAGTGATAACGGTGCCTTTGGATGGTTTACAGCACCATCCACCATAAGTAGATTTCATATATTTAGTGTATTGTTCCTTAAAGAAAAGACATAAGACTCGGATGATGTAAACTAGATGTTTGTTTTGTTTTGTTGTTTTTACTTCTGTATGCTGTGGCTATAATGAGCAAATAAATAACTTTTGTCCTTATTTGCTCTTTGCTTATTTAAAAATATTTCCATGCCACCTCTACCTCTGTCTCGTACACAACAGATAGCTATTTATAATTATATATAAAAAGATAGATATATGTACATGCATTATATACACATAAAGAAGCAGGCATCTGTCAATGTGGTAAAGAAGGCTGTTGTATCATTGCTGGAATACTTGTTTGTATTTTTAAAATATTTTTCTGTCTCATTAGGCTAAATTTGACATTAGTATGGATGGGTACTACCAAAATTGAAGTCTCGATGGTGACATTAATTTATATTTTACCATTCAATCATGTTTGATAAGCAGTAATAATTATGAATATAAGCATAATCTCTATAAACTAAACTGATTTTGACTGCATAATTTTAGTAAATGACTTAGATTTCAATAAAATGTATATAATCTAATATGATATGGCCTTTAAAGAAAGAATAAAAAGTCTAATACTATTTGACTCACAGAGGATCTGTATATTCTAAATAATCACCTTAAAATTTTATTGACTATTCTCTCATGGAATTACAGAATAGCGTCAGAAAAGATTAGTACACCCACATTGATGAGGGTGCTTTTTCTTCTTTTATAATCAATTTTATTTATTTATACTCTTAGGAAAATTTAAAAAATGCTTATCTTCATTCAATTTTCTGAACTAGTGAAAATATAACTAATGCTGGCAAAGGAAAAATAGAAACAATCTGAACAGAATTTTTTTGCTTAATATTTGAAAAAATATGTTGACACTAGTAATTTCAATGAGCATTTAGTAATTACAGAAAAAAATGTATATGTAATAAGCTGAATATATGATCAATTAAATGTTGCATTTTTTTCCTCTGTTATGAATCATATTAGGAATTAGGGGATTTTTCCCAAAAAGCTTGGAAGCAGAATTTTTTTTAATGCAAGAAAGTATAAAAATTAGTATTTAGTTCTTTATTATAATGACCTTAACTTTAAGAATGGATTTTGAACTGTAAACTATACCCATCTCAATAACACAAAAACAATTTATGGCCAACTTAATATAGATTCATATACCATTGTCCCTCTTATCCTGGGGTATGCCTCCTAAGACCCCCAGTGGATGCCTGAAAACTTGGATAGTACTGAACCCTAATAGACTATATGTTTTCTTCTATATACACATCCCTATAATAAAGCCTAATTTGTAAATTGGGCATAATAAGACAGTAACAATAACAACACTGGTCAACAGTGAGATCGTTACTGATTTTAAAAGGCCTTAATATGTAGTATCTTGGTGTGCTGAACATGAATGTAACCCTGAAAATTTTTTATTAGCTCTCATGTTGAAGATATTTCATATAATTCACTTTACATGTTTCACCATGTAAATGTATCCAATAGGACTACAACTCCTAAATCAGCCTAGAATGATGTAATATTGCATCACATTGCATAATACCACCATGCACACATCATCCAGAGTTGCTTGCATCATTTTCTGATACAATGCAATACTACTGCCAGCCAGCTGCTGAAGTAAGCTGACGTCAGCAGTGCATTAGATAAAGCCCTGTTGGAAAGGTTGAGCACTGAAAATATTTCAGACTTTGTGGAGACAGTTGAAGCTACTGTTCCATAGAACTGTTATTATTTTATCCATTTAGGCACAATACAGAACAGTTATGTCTTGAAATTACATTAATAGTGTGGACAATTTCTGCTCTATTTGTGGGGAAGTGACATTTGCCAACCAGAAGAAAAGTATCACTTCTCAAGTGAAGAAGGCTTATCATCTTGACTTCGGATGCAAGGTTGGCGACCAAAACAAGCCTCGGGCCCCTCATATATGCTGTGCTACATATACAGCACAGCTTTCACAGTGGTGAAATGGGAAAGGACCATCAATGCCGTTTGTAGTCCCCATGGTGTGGAGAGAGCCAAGGAACCATATAGAAGACTGTTACTTCTGCTTGGTTTCTCTTTCCAGCGGAATAATGAAGCAAAAGAAGTCGAGAATAGTCTAACCAAATATTCCGTATGCATCGAGACCAGTTCCACATGGTGAGGCACTTCCTATTTCAGAACCTCCAGCAGAATATTCTCTTGATTCATCTGATGAGGACAAGGGTGAGCCAACCTGTTCTTCTCCTGTTCCATCAGCATGCAATGATCCAGATTTTCACTGTGGTGCATCATCAACCCCACACAGACTAACACAGGAGGAACTCAATGACCTGGTTCGTGATTTGGATTATCCAAGAACAAGGCAGAATTGCTAGGATCAAGACTCCAACAATGGAATCTTCTAGAAGAAGATGTCACAGTTACTTGATATCGAAAGCACCACCAGCTGTTGGAGCCTTTCTTCAGAAAGGAAGTACTCCAGTATTCTGTTCTGATATTGAAGGCCTCATGAATGCCTTAGAAATCACTCATGACCCAAGAATGGAGACTATTTCTAGACTCTTTGAAACTGAGTCTTAAGGCTGTGCTTTAGCACAATGGAAACCGTCTTCCATCTACTCTATTCATGAACAGCTGTACAAGAGACAAGCAAAGAAATCTAAGAAGTAGTCTATGACTTGATTTTTTACAGGTATTAACTGTAGGCCTATTACTATTGGCATGCATTTCGTGATGTGAACATCATCTTATTACCGATTACAAAAAAACTCGAGCCAAAATTAGAATTTGACTGTCACATTCGTGTTGAGCACATACAAATTGATAGGAAATGACTAATTGTATTTCAGTAACATGACTTTTGTAAATATTTGTTGACCAGTGTAATAAAACAGAACAATTATGACAGTATAATGTTTTAACAGTTATGTGAGTACGATCTCTCTCTCTCTCTGAATATATATTTTTGGACCAAAGGTGATCATGGATAACCAATACCATGGAAAGCAAAACCTCAAGAGAAAGAGGATCATTATATTGTACAGAAATAAATATGTGCTCCCATATTCTTTCCCTGGGAAAAAGTTAAGAACTTTTGTCTGCTCTCTAAAGCCATTGAGAAACAACTGACTAGTAGTCCCTGTACTGCAGTCTGCAGCCTGCAAGACTTAGTGCTAGAGCTGAAGGTATCCAATTAATACATGTTTAGAGATCAGGAAACCTAGTTAAGCTTTTATTCTGAGAGATAACTTGAATTAGGAATTTTCAAAGCATGTCATTTATTAATCAGTGAAATGCCATACTAAAACTTTAGCTTTATTTTAAATTTAGAAGCAACCCAGGAGATAGCGACCTAGTATTCAGTGTTTGTTTTTTTTTTTTTTTTTAAAGCAACTGAAGGAGGGAAGTGCCAAGAACTGGGAGATAAAGCACATGGAAATCTCTTAGTTAAAAGTATTAGAAAATGGGTCAAAATGGTTTAAGCAAGAGAAACTTTAGAAGCTCAGATAACTAAAAATTCTGTCAGAAGGGTCAGGTTTATATATGGTTGTCTTAAAGATCAACAGGTCCTCTCTCAGAGATCTCGTGACTCTTTCGTCTTTGCTGTTGATGATCTCCTGAAAGAAGCATGCAGGAGCTCCAGTTTTCCATCTCTTCCACTATGACTGGATTACACATTCATCCCTGAAGCAACTGCTGAGGAAAATGGAATAGGTATAGGCAGCACAGTCAATTTTATATTTTATTATAGTTTATTTATTATATTTTTATTATATTTTTATAAACTATAGTTTATATAGTTTATTATATTTTTATATTTTAATTTATATTATAGTTAGTTTTGCAAAACACATGGCATTAGAATGGAAAAAGGAAGTCAGATACTTGAAAGGGGTGTCAAGGTATAAATGCTAGAAAGTAAAAAGACAAACAAAAACAGAAAAACAAAAATAGCAGTCTTTACCACTGTGGGCTGTCTTAGTTTCTTGGAGCTGCTGTCACAAATTACCACTATGTGGCTTAAAACAGCAGAAATATACTCTCATATCTCTAGAGGCTAGAATTTTTTTTAATATATATATTTTTATTATTTGTATCTTTTACATTTTGTATTCCCCTTGGGTAACCCTCCATCAATTCACCCGTGATCCATCTTTGTGGTCCCTTGTGTTCTTTTCTACTCCATTTTGTGCCCTTACCCTCCCCTCCCCCCCGGGCCCCCCCCCCCCACTGAAGTCTCTCTCCTATTCGGTTTCCTTATAGTCCTGTTAAAATTTTAAGACTAAGGCTTTAGAAGTACCATGGGCCCTCCCAGTTTTCTAGGGGGAGGATCCTTCCTTGCCTCTTCCAGTTTCTGGTAGCCCCATGCATCATCTGGTGGTAGAGTAGATCTTCCCCCTTTCTCCATCTTCACATGGTCACCTTCCCTCTGTAGCTCTTAGAAGGATTCATAATGGATTAAGGCCCACCCTAATTCAGTATGGCCTCATCTTAACTAGAAAACATCTGCAAAGACCCTATTTGCAAGTAAGATCACATTTACCAGTTATTGGAGGCTAAAACTTCAGCATATTCTTGGGGGCACAATTCAACCTGTAACATCTAGTTCTATCCTTAAATTCATGTCTTTCCCACTTGCAAAACACTTTTATCCATTCCAGCTTTGTCGGAGCCGTAACCCACTCAAGCATCACTTCTAAATCCAAAAATCTCAACTAAATATTAACAGTTCAAAAAAGCCTCAGATCTAACTCATCCAGATCCAGTAATCTGTGCATGGTCCATCCTGGGGAGTCTTTCCTCTCCATCCTTAGGCCTAGAAATCAAGAAAAGAGGTATTATGCTTTCATATAAGATACAATGATGGTACAGGCATAGATAGACATTTCCATTCTAGAAGGGAGAAATTGGAAGGAAAAAGAGAGTCTCTGGTTCCAAACAGATCTCTGCATCTTTGTACCTTAAGAGTCTGTTGTTCTGTCTCTTCTCTATTCCTTTCAGTTCAGGTTCGCAGACATTTTTGGTAAAAAATTCTCAATTTTTTTTTCAGTCTTTTGTGGATATCAAGGTGATTCATACTATTTGAATGCAGGTTTTCACACATCCTTTCTGGATAACCTTGTCACTGTTCCTAGACTCTGCTGAAGTGGTTTATTGGACTCTTAAGTCACATATCTAATCTCTAGCATAGGGTTGTCCAGCCATTCTGTTTCCAGAGTATCTCATCTGGAACATTTTCATAAGCATCAAGTACTGGTTCCTTTGTGTTCACAAATTCCATCCATAACATAGGCCAATTCCAATTTTTACATTTCATTTTTTGAAGAATGTGTGTATGACTTTATGTCCTTGTTTTATACCAAGTAAGAATTTACTAAAGAACCATTGAAGGCACAGAATTTAAAGTATAACTACAAGTGCAAAATATATAACTATCTTTAATTATATTTACAGAAAAACATTTGAAAATTGTATTAGAGTTTTATTTAGTCATAGGTATGAGAGGGTCAGTATCGCTATTTATTCGTTTTTCTAATTGCATCAGTTTTATCAACAAGATATAGACATAGATTGTCCCTTTTTCCCTCCCCTCCTTATGTAGTAAACATCATACAGATAAATTATTATAGAAAATGAAACTTTTTGTCAAAATATCTGAAATCATTGATTCATGTGGAGAGAATAAACAATAGAAATAGAAACTTAAAAATAAGGCACATATTGGCCCTTTTACCCACTGAAATAGCTTTATTCCTTCATGAATGTAGCAAATGTATGTATTCTATTATGCTGTTACCATCAAACATGTAAGTACACACACACACACACACATACACACTCTGTTCTTTTTACTTAAAAAAGAATATTTTATTTTTCCTAAATATTTTGCTTAGTTATAATAATGCTAAATATTAAATATAAGATGTGAATACAATTATAGATTTTTTTTTCTGTCTTAGAGACACAGCTCTTACAGAGCTCAGTGATTCATACATATATTTCCCCTAGTCAGGGCCATCTGTGATTAGATTACCAATAAGTGCTTTTTAAAGATGAGGAAGAAATCAATTATTAATGAGCTGCTTCTTGAAAATACTGTCCATTCATTAACTGTCAAGTGCTGATCAAGTTCTCACTGTGTTTTCTGTTCTAAAATCAAACTAAAATTAACCTTATATATATTTTTGCTTTATTTCTTTGCTTACCTTACTGCTTTTCTCTGAATATGAAAGTACTGTAGAGAAATAGGCAGTGATTTTTAGTAATTATGGAGGTGGCCATACAGGGCACCTTAGGTAGCACATTAACAGTCTGGAATTACCCCTAGCAAGACTGAGGGAGTAACACCAGGACGACTTGGCTTCAAAATTCCTTCTTTTGATATCTCCCTGAGCCCAACCCATTCAAAAGGAGTCCACCTATTCACAGGGCCCTGTGTTCTTCAAAACTCAGATATGAAATAAATGTAGTAGATGCTTTTGTATCAAGTAACTCAGGAGCCCCTGTTCTTGAAGCACAGACATTTCGGGGAATATTTCAATAATCCCTATGTTGTGACAAACGTCTGTGTCAACAAGTCAGGAAAGCTTTGTTCTAGTATTCTGAAGAAGACAAAACAAGTAAAACCGAATTTGCTCAATTTGGCTTGAGCATTGTTGTAAATTATTTGCATTTGGATGCTTTTCAATGGAGCACATGTTCTTGAATTACCATTATCCCCCAAACTTCCCATTGTCCTATAACCAGACCCCAGACCTCTTTACTCCTTTCCTTTCCTTTCTCCTCCTCCTCTTTTTTTTTTTTTTTTGGGAGGGGGTCGGGGGGAGGTGCATTGGTTTGTAGCTCTGTATATGCTTTAGAGATAGAGGATTACACCCTTGAGGTGAATGTTGCATCTTCATTCATTTCTATACTTTGCCTGGCCCCTAGAGGTAGTTGATATACTACATTTGTAATATATCAAGATTTTTTATTTATCTAGTATTAAGCAAGTCTTTTATCACTGAAATATGCATGCCAGCATCTTTGCTTTAAAAATCAAACTTTACTATTCTTTTGAAAAAAATAATTTAAATGAGAAATGTAATCATCTTTAGCAGTTTTACCTATTTCAACTTACATGAATACACAGATACTGTCTCCTCTACACATTTCTATAGTAGTATAGAAATTTATGTTAAAAGTATAGGAACAAGAAGGTGATTTAAATTTGAGTCTTCTCTTTTCCTATATTTTAACATGGAAGAATATGTGGTTTGCCCTTGAAAGGATACTTGCTATATTAGAAATAATACATCTATCAGTAAGAATATGTAGCGAATATATGAATATGTAGCAGTAAGAATATACGAATATAAGTCACAAGCTGAGTAATGAGCCTTACCCTCAACCAGCCACTGAATGAAAATTTACTTGCTTTTTTAAATTATAGTTTTTATGTGATTTCTGCAAGCTACTTGGAACTAGCAGTCATGCTTGGTACAAAAACTAAAAGGGAAACCGTTGAGCAGATTTTTTTTCTTGCCCTCCTGGCATGATTCTGTTAGTGTCCCTTAGGATTGAGGTGCCTGTCATTCCTGGCAAGTTCATAGGGGAGATAAGCCTCTGGGTCCCAAAACAGTTAAGCTATTTATGTTTGGTCATAGCAAAATAGGCTTAGTTTAAAAATGGAGCCAGACTCCCTAAGCCAGAACCGAAGACATTTACAAAACAAAAAATAAATGTTATCATTTAAAATGAAGGAGATATGAGATTAAGTATCCTGAACATCTGCAGTTCACACAACACTTCTTAAAGCAGATGAAGAAAACACGCGTCTACTACAGAAAAGGAGTCTGCGGTAAGCAACCCCCAATTCCTTCTTGAGAGGGGAGAATCCTCCCTTTTTTTTAATCCATACAAGAACTGGAGTGTAGGCCAGAGGTTCAGAGTGTGAGAGGATTCACCAGAGACAGAGTGGGGTGCAGAACAAGTGGATCACTGAAATACACTGCTGAGGGGAGCAGCAGGTGAGACAGGAGAGGTCTGCTATACCGTATGGGTTAGCTCCCTGGCAGGAGGTGGGGTGGTGGGAGGGGGGGTGGCAGATCAAACTCATGCTGCAGTGGCTGAGGCTTTAACCCCTACATCTCTAGAAAGAACCTCAGGATTCACACTTTTAAATTAGCCTTCTATTGGTTTGCTAGTGGTATTTGTTAAATATTCTGTCTATACAGCAGGAAAAGAAAAGTATGACAGGCTGGACCTAGCAATTTGACGCAACTCTGGATGTGTGGCTGGCAGGAAATGGGGCTTACTTTTCTACCTGTTGTTTGTTGTTCAACCTCAAGGTTGTAGCCCCATCATTCCCTTTGCAAGGAGGCCCACAGACAAAGGATGAGGAAAGAAAGCAGTAGTTCATTTGCATATTTTAGTCTCTGGGAAATTAAAAAGCATTAATCACCTTGCTGATTTTGTACTTATCAGCAAATCCAGCCTCTTTCACACTTCCTGGGTTAAAACAGCAAATCCTATTAAAGGGAAGTTTTGAAGTGAAGATAATACTGAATTCATGGAGAAGTATATTACGCAGTTCCATTCTTTTTTACTCTGCTTAATATTTTGTAGGTTTATATTCTAGAATATAAACACTGTTGCCTTAACCAGTGAGTGATACTTGATGATTTAGGGCAGTGAGTAAATTTTAAGAGTTTAAAAAATATGTTTGAATTTTTTGCCTATAAACACATAAAAATAAAGCTGAAAATAGATATATTTAGTAAGAAGCCTGTCTGAAATCTCTTAAAATGTAGCACAGGTTACAGTAAATTTTGTTTGTTTTATAAACATATAAAAGTGAGATATTTTTACAATGTTCTATATCTACTCTTACATTGTTTGACATTTAAGTAAATAAGTATTGGTTCTTAAAACTAAACTGCTGGACATTTCTCTTTTTTGTCTTTTGCATCCTAATTGCCTAACACATTTATTTTTTAGTATATGAAGGGGGCAAGACTTACTTTAAATTCCAGCTTCCTTCTCCTACTCCACCCCCCCATAAGAGCATCCCAGCAGTATTTGTTAGACTAAACCTGATAAAAGATAATCCTCTGGTGAGCAGTTGGTCCCTGATGGAGAAAGGCTGGAATTAGTGGGTGATTACTATGTGCAGGTCATGTTCTGGGCTAAAGAAGAGTCCTTTCTCCAAAGGGTGCTTCATCTTTTGGGAAGATGTGGAATGCAGTAATGGTGGAGCTGTAGATAGAAATGATGAAACCAGGTGGAGCTGTAGATAGAAATGATGAAACCAGGAGAGTGAGCTTATACAAAACTCATTAAATATGAGGAGTGATTCCAGAGCTCAGAATGTGGCAGGGGACCAGGTTTAAGAATCCTGCACTAGAGAAGACAGTATTTCAAGAAATGGGAATGATTTTACTCTATGACTTTCACACTCATCTTCAAAATAGTTAAACATAGTCCACTGAATCCTTAACCCTCAGATTAAAGTCATGTAGTGTTGTAAGACTTTGTGGTAGAGATGAACAACTATAGCTTTGGAGGGTTAGCTAGAACCCTCGTCCCCCACTGTAAAGTACTACTCTCTGCTGGATAATATTGGATAATGTAACTCAACCGTGTGGGCTGGTTTCCTCCCTTGCAACCTGTGACTAGCTTTATCTCACATAAATGTTGTGAGAACTAAGTGAAATCATGTATATATAACTTCAATCCTAGCACATGACTCAGAGTAAACACACAGCAGAGGTTGACTTTTGTCTCTAGTTCCCAGGAGAAATAACTTTCAGGACAACTCTGCTGAAATCAAACATCCAGTATCGAAATGTCTTTATTTCCTAGAACCTAACTCTGTTGTCTTGTAATTTCCACCCCTTTGCCATCATTCTCTCCAATTTTGAGACAAAAGATGAGTCTGCCTTTTCTTTCCTAAGATAGTCCTCATATATTTAAGTAAACTTCTGTATGCCTTTTGTCTCAATTCCTCTGCTGTTGTTAGGATGAACCCTTCCTCTTCCCAACACGGCATTCCCTCTACCTGTATGCTCCATCTATACCCTCTCATCCACACCAGCGATTCTCCCTCCCGTCTAGTATCAGTTTTCTCCTTTGCTTTATAGCATGAGTCTCTTAAAAAGTTTTTCTTAAATGTGTATACAAAGTCTCTTCTGTCTGTCTTAAATTCAGCCAGGTTTCAGTGCCCACACTGCCTCCAAAGTTATTTTCCTCAGACATCACTAGTGACCTCCATTTCTAAATCCAGTGGTTATCTTCTCAGTTCTCATCTTGCACTGTCAGGAGCTTCGGCACAGTGCTCACTCAGTCCCTGAGACATATGCTGCAGTTAACTTTTAGGACAACACACTGATTTTCCTCCACTTCCTTGCAGCTCCTTCTTAGTCTCTTTTGCTCATTCCTTCTTGTCCTCTAACTAAAACTGAGAGTATTCTGTCTTTTCCATTATAGTCCCATGGCTATATGCTCAGTCTGAAATGTGATAGCTTACAAATTTATATCTATGAACTCTCATGCTACATGCCCAACTTCTTCCATGGCAGTTCATTAATGCTGGGTGTAGTCAACTTAATGTATCTAAATCAGAGCTCAGACTATCACCCCAAAATAGCTCAGTTAATGAGGCTCCATCCTTACAGCTGATCATTCCAGAAACCCTGGTGTCTTTCTTGACCCCTCTCTTCCTCTCATATCTCACATTGGTCAGTTAGGATACTGTTTGGTACTATTGTCAGGATACTTCCAGAGTTCAGTCAACTCCCACTGTTCCCACTGACTTTCCTTTGCAAAGCCACCATTGTCTCTCCCTCTGGATTATTATAGCCCCCTAACCAGTCTTGCTCCTTCACTTGCCCCTATCCCCTTATATGCATCCATAATGACCCTGCTGAAATGTGGCAGTTATGTTATTCCTTTTTGAAGCCATCTAGTGGCTTTCCAGCCCACTCAGAAAAACCAGGGTCCTCAATGGATTCTGAGGGCTTTGCAGAGACCAGCTCATGTTAACCCTCGCGCCTCCTCCCTGAGTTCCCCTCTCTGGTAGGCTTCCTTGATGTTTCCTGAAGCAGCAGGCGTGGTTCTGCCTCTGGACCTCTACACAGAATGTTCCTCCTACCTAGAACATTTTCCCCGCACAGTATTTATTCAGAAACACCCTTCTCTGAGATCTTGCTTTGTCTCTTCATGTAAAATTCCAGAACCATCCCATATTATTTAATATACTCTTTTTGTGCCTTTCTCCCTCTTCTTAGAACTAGTGGCTATTCTAGAAAGTATATATTTTAATTATTTACTTTGTAAGTAAGTGTTGCTATTTTACTGTTCTGAGAGCAAGGATTTTTGCCCATGTTTGTTCATTACTCTGGAATATCGCCAAGCACACAATAGACACAATAAATAAATGAAGGAGCAATGAATGGTTGAATGCTACTCTTTTTCTTCTCTACTTAAATATTTTAAGTTCCTTTAACTTCATTATAACATTTTGAGATCTTCCAGCAACCTGGCTTCTCTCACACGTAACCTGTTGGTGATGGCTCATTGTTGTACCACAGAGGTTTGACTGACTCAGCACAGCACTTTGGTTCAACTTAGAAGCTCTGGAGTCCATATTTTCCTTGGATACCTCTCTCCTGGAACATTTTATACTCTGGTTCTAGTCTGGAAATATTGTTCTTGAGGTCTGCTACACAAAGTAATCCTAGATATCTTTATACCTCCTTCTCATTTTGTGTCTCCTCTTCCTGGATTCAGAGACTTCTTGTTCCATTAGAGAATATTCTCCAATAACTATGCTGAAAAAAGATGATATGGAAGACATATACCTAAAAACATTTTTTAAATTATTTTTGTACTTATTCTTGATTGATCATTTCGCTAGCTGTAGTGTCTTCTTTAGAATTTTGCAGGATTTTTTAGCATATTTTTTAGTTTTAAAGGTATTCTTTATACTTTCTGATTATTTTTTTGCCCTCTACATTATCAGAATAAAAGAGACCAAAATGTCACCAGGACACAAAATGCAAAAACAAAATAAAAAAAAAAAAAAAGACCTGTGTTAACCACATTATCATGAAAGTTTCATCACACATGGGATAAAGAAAAAAATCTTAATTTCTTTAGGGAGGGAGAAAAACCTTTTAGATTACTTTCCATATCATTAAATCCATCCAGTTTTCCATCAGTTTTGTATTTTCCTTGGATACCTCTTTCATGGAACTTTTTATCCTCTGATTCCAGTCTGGAAATATTGTTCTCTGCACATTGTAATCCTGAGGGAACACTGGATGGATTTATTGATATGAAAAATGTACCAGAGTTTCACATTTGTATTAGAGAATTTCAGAAGATTTAGTAATAGTGACTTGGAATACAAACAGTACCAAAGGGGAAAAACATGTGTTAATGATGAAGGAATAAAAGTTTAGATGAGAAAATGCCCTCATTGTTCACCGATCAGCTCTATAGTGAACAGTATTCATACAATAGTGTCATTCTGGGTCTCAGCAGGAAGGAGATAACATACTCAAAAAAGTAACTGAAGACTTTTTAATAAAAACACCACTCATGTAACTGAAATGAGCTAAGGAAATCAAGAAGAGATGTACTCACTACGGCCAGTGAGTGAGAGAAACTTGGAGGCGCAATGGGAAAAACAACCACAAAACCTGATAGGAATCCAGTCGGAGAACCAGGTTAGAAGACCCGGATAGAAACTGGAGCCCTGGGTATGGGAGTGTGTGCTGTGTGATCTAGGATTCAGGTTCTTAGGCGGAGGAATGCAGTTCCTCCAAGACCACAGCATGACAGGAAAGAGTACAGGGGGATAAATAACTCTTCATTCAGCCTCTATGGTCTTTTCAGGGTTTCCTGTTCATAAAACCCTACCATCCAAGTAAACCCAGTTTATTAAATTTGTAATGGTTATACCCCCAGGAAACAGTGTTAGAGAGTGCATCTGGAGGGGCAAATAGAGAATATTTATTACACCAGAAAAAAATGTGTTGTTTCAATTTCTTATATGGCAAATTCTAGTCTAAGTTAAGCTATGTGAAATCTCACATGACATATTAAACCAGACCCTGAGGATCATTTTCATAGAATTTTGGTTATGAAGAACATTTCATATCACGTGCAAAACAGGTTTCTATGCAGTGCACGCACATGCGCCTTCCTACAATATCTTCACATGATTATATAATTTTTATCATTTCATTAGGCTCTTTGGTTTATGTATTTTTCTTAAAAATGCCTTTCTCCACTCTTTCTCATCACACTACTGTATTTCATGACTAATGGTTTTCGTCACTGTCTGAAATTATATTTTCATCGCTTCCTCTTGTCTAGTCTCGCCCCCCATCTCTTCCTACTGTAGGTCCCTTGAGGACAGAGATCTTGTTTATATTATGATGTAGCCCCAGCATTTAACTGAATGTGTGGCCTAGTAAATAGAAGGTATTTAATAGAACATTGTAAAGTTGACAGTAATAAATTACTTTCTCCTGGGTTATACATAGGCAGTAATAAAAGGAGGGTCTATTGCATATGGCACATCTCTAGCTCAGGAAACTAGACAGATGGAAATAACATCAAGAATTCAGGAAGTAGGGCCTCCCCGGTGGCGCAGCGGTTGAGCGCTGCGCTGTGGAGCTGTCGCAGCGGCGACGCGAGTTCGACGCCCGGCCGGGGAGAATCCCACATGGTGCGGCAGACCTCTCCTGCCTTGCCCGCTGCTCCCCTCAGCAGTGTATTTCTGATCAGCCTGTTCTGCTCCCCGCTCTGTCTCTGGTGAAGCCTCTTGCCGCCCCACGCCTCTGGCCTGTACCCCAGCTTGTATGTATAAATAAAATAAAATCTTAAAAAAAAATATATATATATATATATATAAAAGCAGGAAGTAGAGCAAATTATGTTTGGAGAAATGAGTGTGTGAGAAGATAAATGTACAATTTTGAAGATGCTGAGTGGGAAGCAGCAATGGGATATACAGGTATTTATGTTTAGTAGGTTGTTTAAAATGTCAATTTGGGGGCCTCCCTGGCGGTGCAAGGGGTTAAGCGCAGCACTATGAAGCTATCCACAGCCACTGCAGCACTAGTTCAATCCTCAGAGAGGGAGATTCCCACATAGCGCAGCAGATCTCCTGTCTCAACTGCTGCTGCTTCCCCTCAGCAGTGTATTTCAGTCAATCTGCCTATTCTGCTCCTCATTCTTTCTCTGGTGAATCCTCTCACCCCACCCACACACACACTTCTGGCCTATAGCCCAGCTCTTGTACCACATAAATAAATCTTCAAAAAAAATGTCAATTTGGGAAGTGGTATTAATTAAAGATTTAGGTTTAAAGATCTTTGTTATAACAAGGGGTAGCTGAATTCATAAATTCAGGTGAGATCTTGTAGGGAAATAATACAGAAAAAAATGGAAAAATGGAAAAAATTGGGGAAAAAAGCCTGGTTATATTGCTTTTACAAAAATTTGTTATGAATGAGAGTAATATAATCTAATATCTTAAGGGAAGTAAAATCATTAATCTCCAAATATAAGTATAGTCAAGAACTACATTTATGTATAAAAACTCTAAAATGTAGACTTCTTGAATAACAAATTAGTTTTTCATTGTTAATAGAAAAAATGTTAATAAACTATTTCTGATGTATGAAGAAATATGCTAGTAATGATATTTCTCCTCACTATATACCATACATCCACCAAGAATATTCTAAATTAGAACACTTTACATAACTAAGCGGTATGTAACAGAAGCAGTTCTACTAAGGAGTTAAACATTAATAAAAAACATTATATATACACTTAACACCCACACCACCTACACACAATAGTCAGGCTTAAGCAATGTGGTTTAAATTTATCCTTAGATTATTTTATACCCATTCATGTTGTCTCATGCATGTTCCCTTTAAATTTTAATTTCACATTAATATAAAAGTATCATCACTCAGTGATTCAGGCATCACCTTTTTGATAGCTTTTCTAATTACCTCCGTATGATTATTTCATAACTAGTATACTTGAAATATCAAAATGGATGGGTAATTTTTACATCCAGTTTAAATTAAATTATAATAACCTGTATGCTTTTATTCCAATATATAGGAATAAAGATCTCAATTATATGTTTCCTTCAAGATAGACAATTCAGATGGAATTATGTTTACAATCTGATTGAACATGATGTTCATCAGAAGTAGCTATGAAGGAATCCATTATGTAAAGTGACATTAGGGATTGTTCTTCATTCTGTTCATTCAACCATGTTGGCACACCTGTTTCTAATTTTGAAATGATCTGTGATTAACTCCCAACATCAGTATTGAAATAGCATCATTAACCAAGTTTTTCAACTTGCTCAAAAAGAAATTTGAAGAGATGAAAATTGTCTGCCATGGCCAGGTTTTTAAAAACATTAATTGTATTTTTCAAATTACTCCAGCTGAATCTAATTTTCTTTTCTTTTTCGAGAAGTGAGAACTCCCAAGGCCATATTTAAAGGATTTGGAGCAACAACTCACTTCTGGGATAAATAAATAGTATCTGAGCAGCACTTTTAAAGTACTTGGCCTACATTCTACTGACTCCTGCTTATGTAGTTTATATGATAATGTGTACAAACATAGTTTTAATATAAGTTCTAGCATAAGTTAGTACTTGTATTTATTTGATTTGAACTAAAATGTCAGTCTATAACATTTATACTTATGAAAATATTTTATCATTAACCAATTATACCATTGCATATGAACAAAGTAATTACTGGCATTATCATCAAACTAGAATTGTTTACTACAAGAAATGAATTCAATCCCTTTATAAAACCCCTTGTTATGTATCACAGATTTGATAGCAATGTAGGTGAAATAATGTAACTCCTCCTCCCACTATCCCAGCATTGTGCTTCAGACAACCATTATCAGGTGTTAGCTTTGACCTTCTGACATTCCCCTGTTAATATAATTTACATGCAGTAATTAATGATTAACTGTTATTGAAAAAAACAATCTCCATTGTTATAAACCCTCTCAAAGTTATCCCTAAAAATATTTGTTCTGAACTTTGATTACAACTTTTTTCCAGAATTTTTATTACATTTGTTATATTTTTATATCTAAAGGTTCTACAATAACTATCATATTTAGATTCTTGCTTTGAGGGGGTTTTCTGTTAGAATATTATGATGTTGACACTCTTTTAAGACTTTTTTTGCCCCGTCTTCATTTGGATATTTTTTTAAGGTCATTTATAGTACTGGGAGAACTAAAGAATTTGTATTGGAAGTCTTTGTTCTCTCATATCTTTTACTATTTGCTTTCTTCCATTTTTTTTTTTCATAGTGATAATTATATATTAGAGGAGATAAAAATCTCAAAAAGGTTCTTTTCCTTTTGTTTGGGGGTGTCTGAAAGATAGATTCAAGATTTAGGAAGAAATATTTTTTTAATTTGCAATTTGTATTAATAAAGATACAAAAAAGGGAAATTCCATCTTTTTAATTTTGATGGAAGTCATATCTAAACCTATTTAATCAATATAACACTTTATTTTACACAAAATGTTTAAAAAGAGACCTAAAAGAATGTTTTGGGGGAAAAAAAAGGTTAAGCATTAGATATATATGTTAAAATGATGGAAGTAGGATTAGAAATTAAATGTCAAATCATTATCAGAATAATGAGAAACTTCCTGTACTTTGGTGCATAAAGAGGACAATTTTGGTGTCTCAGAATATTAATTGGTAAGATTTCTTTCAGTTTAGTTTATATAATCAGAGTGTACAGAAAACATAAGAGGAAGAGACAGAAAATTTGGTTGACAAGATTGTTCTCCAACTCTGATGTGATTTGAATGCCTGAAGCTTGGGGCTTTGATCTTTTGGGAAAGGGAAATATCAAAACTTTTAAAGAAAAAACATATACCTGTTGGCCATTTTCTTTTCTTCTTTGGAGAAGTGCCTTTATAGCTCTTCTGCCCATTTTTTGACTGGGTTGTTGACTTTGTTTTTGTTGAGTTGTGTGAGCTCTTTGTAGATTTTTGTTATTAGTCCTTTATCGGTTGTATTGTGTGCAAAGATTGTCTCCCAATTAGTAGGGTGTTTGTCTGTTTTGATTATTGTCTCTTTTGCTGTACAGAAGCTTTTTAGTTTGATGTAGTCCCAGCTGTTTATCTTTTCTTTCACTTCCTTCGCTATGGGGGAAGTGCTTTTAAAGATTTTGCTGAGATGTATGTCATGTAGAGTTTTGCCTATATCTTCTTCTATAACCTTTATGGTTTGAGGTCTTATATTCAGGTCTTTTATCCAGAAGAAAATGGCCAACAGGTATATGAAAAAATGTTCAGCATCACTTATAATCAGGGAAATGCAAATGAAAACCACAATGAGATACCACCATAACGCCAGTAAGAATGGCACACATTAAAAAAACAGGTAACAACAAATGTTGGCGAGGATGTGGAGAAAAAGGAACTCTCCTACACTGTTGGTGGGAATGCAAATTGATCCAACCACTATGGAAAGCAGTATGGCGTTTCCTCAAACTGCTAGAAATGGAACTCCCATATGACCCGGCAATACCACTACTGGGAATCTACCCAAAGGACACAAAAACACTAATCAGAAAGGATACATGCACCCTCATGTTTATTGCAGCACTGTTTACAATAGCTAAGATATGGAAACAACCCAGATGCCCAAAAATAGATGACTGGATCAAAAAGATGTGGTACATATACACAATGGAATACTATTCAGCATTCAAAAAAGATAAACACATGTAATTCGCAGCAGCATGGATGGTTCTAGAAGGGATCATGATCAGTGAAATAAGCCAGAAAGAAAGAGAAAATTATCGAATGGTTTCACTTATAACAGGAATATAGGAGAGCCAAATAAAAAGAGACATTCAGCAGGGAAGGAGGGGAGGGGAAGGGCTCAAGAGGGGGAAAGAGGGGAGCACGGGGGACTATGGTGATGGTTCCATGGGTGAACAGGTGATGGGTAACTTATGGGGACCACACAATAATGTAAAATACATGAATAACAAAAATAAATTATTAAAAAAAAGGAAAAAACAACATGATAAGTGATTATTAAATGATAAATTTGAGGCAATCTGGACAAGATGTAAAGGAGGAGACACATCAGGAGGTTATCACTGTAGATGAAATTAGAGATTTATTAGCTTTATTATTCTAATGAAAATTAGATATGTTTATTATAAAGGAGGTATTTCTCAGATTTATGTTGAGAGTCAATTCCAAGATGGAGAGAAGAGAACTTTGAGAAAAGCTGGCATATGAGAAGGAAAGAGTCTTAGCATGATGTATTAACTAAAACAAGAAATAGAAGTGACAGAACAGGTGTTTTATTTCTTAAGTAAAAATGTTTGCAAGCAGTTTTTAGAAAAAAAGAAAATTTCAAAATGTGAAATTTGAGATAACTGAATAATAGGAAATTTAGAATGAGCCTCTGAGACTAGAAGTAAGAATTTAAGGCAGGTAGTATCTGAAACAATGCCTGTCATAGAATCACTGAGTGGAACATTGCAGCTCTTATCAAGAGAACATTGTGTTAAAGGTGGTTAAGGAAAAAATGACTTAAGAAAGTTTCATTTTTATTAATCAGTAGAATCCATTTATAAATAAAGGGATGGCTCCAAAGATATTTTTATTTGTTCTAAATGAAGACTTTTTTCAAAATGAAAGAAAATCAGGAGACATTATGTTATTATCTGATTATGAGAAATTATTTCTTATTGCTAAAATATATTAGAACTTAGTGTTCAAGATATTAATTAGGTATTATATTGTTTAAACAAAGATTTCTATGAAGTGAAAAATACTAAGATATACATACACAATCAAAAATAAAATAATTTTTATCATATTTTAGAATCTCAGAGGAACATACTTTAAAATGTTTTTAATCATGTTAAGATTAGAACTCCAAAATGAATGTTAGAAACCTATAGAAAAATACTTTTTTAAAAAAAATTTGGGGGGGTTCAATACTTAAATTGCAAAGTGATACATTAAAAAATATAGTTTAAAAATGCTCACTCTACTTTTATTTTGAATGCTAAAACTTTATGGTCATCAGGAAGAATTTTAGAGTGTATGGCTTTGCAGTTTACTTAATTACTTCTTGCCAACCATGTAACCATGGTTGGGGGTTGGGGTCATATTTATTTTGTATTTTTCTTTAACTCAATATTTCTCAAACCTTCAATGCTTATAAAAATCATGTGAGTATGTATGTACATAGATATTGCTACAAAAAAGAGTCTGTTAATATAATAACCTGTTCTTCAAAGAATGATTAAATTCTGGTTAACAGCTCTCCTACTGTGATTTTGGTTTTCAAGTCAAATAAGATCTAGTTTCTCTGTTATTTTAAATCTTATCATTAGGCAATTTGGATTTAGTCAAAACATGTACTAGTTTCTGTCTAAATAGGCTTGGAAGCATCTTTGCAAAGAATGATCATGTCTTTAGTCATCTTGAGCATTTGTATGGACAGCAAATGGAGGAGACTATATGGAATGCTCCTAGCAATACGAAAGAAAGTGTATCATGAATGTTATTGTATATCTGCGTGAGTGAGTATATGTGCGTGCTTGTGTGTGTTGATGGCATCAAAAATCACTTTTTATCATCCCAAGTAATGAGCACACTTTAAGTGCAGGCTGTCGTTGGGGGGGGAGGGGGGTTGGTATTTTGTTGTTGTTGTTTTAAATACAGGAAAACATTTTAAATGGGAGCTATGCGTCTGTCATATCTTTTATAAATTCCCTGGAAACTCAGCAATGTACTAGTTCTGGAACACTTGCTATCAAATGGAAGAAGAGGGGCTTTTAGGAGGTAGAGATGCTTTTCAGTAGTTTATATGTGAAATAAATTGCACTCCTTCGCCCTACCTGTACTAATACAACAAAGGAGAAATTTATAGTAACTTAAAGAAAAAGGCTTCTGTTATATTGACTACAGAAATCATGTAAAGATAGGAGAATATACTAACAATCTTATAGAAAGTTCAAATTGATGCCTGAATTATCTACGTGTTTACTATTTTATAGTAATAAGCTTATTTGGGGGTCTATGTAAGTTTCTTTTCTTAAAAAGGTGACTCACTAGTGCCCTGACCGTTTCACATGGGGATTTATGGATGTAATTTGATGTTGATGTTACAATGTCTTAACCCCAAGTGCTACACTGACAAAAGGTCTATAGGGCTAATGAAGAAATGTATCAGGTTACTGAATCTCAAAGAAAATTTAATTGGAATTTTCTGAATATAGATAGAAAAGTTGACGAAATTATACAGCTTATTTAATAACTAGTAGAGAATATAAAGTCAAAGAAAAAGAATCTTTGGGAGATATAATAAAGTTAATGTAACATTTTTCATGCCAATATTTTGAAACCCATTGTCAAAAAGTTGAACGGAATAAATTAAACTTCATTTCAAAAATGTCAATCTAAGATACTTAAGTGATTCCGTAGGCATCTAAGTTAGGAGTTCAGTCTGTGTGGCCCATATGCCAGATCAGGTTAAGATCGCCTCTGTTTAATTTCTGTCAATACGGTAAAAAGTGATAAACCAGTCTTCTTAAATATTGTGTTAATGAGAGGACCCTGAGCAGACAATGTGTATTCTTCCAAACCAGCCCCAATCTTGTGTTCATCTATAAGTTACCACCCATCCCGTTATAAACCCATTTTTTAAAATATGAAATGTATGTTTACATATCAAGTATAGTTATTGTTAACAACCAGTGACATTTTATAGAAGTCTACATAAGGAAGAGTTTCTTTCATGTGTCATCAAAGAAATCTGAGTTAAAATAACTTTAGTTATAGAGATTAACATTAGTGGTCATTCAATTCTTGTGTTATTTCATTATTATGAAATCTTTAAAAGAAAATTTGATGTGTCAAGGACACTGGGATAGATTTTTTTTTCATGATTTGATTAACAAAATGTATTTCATTGCCTATATTGTCCTGTAGTAGTAATTACCCTTTTTTGAAAATAATCTTAATAGCAACCAAGGGGGCAAGCTGTCAGATTTGAGAACTTTGGGAATTAATGATTATTTAAAGTTGTTTAGAGAGGTTAAAATATGACTGTAGGGGATATTTATATTTTATGTCATTAAAAGCTATGCTTCTTTGAAACAAATAGTAATCATTCATGAGTAAAACATGAATTAACTTTATATTAAACTCTACACTGAAGAAACTACAGACCAGAGTTTGTTGGTATTTCAATATATTTTTTCATATATAGTGGACTGCCAAAGACATACATTAAGAATGTAAATCACTGACTAAATACAAATGACTTCCTACAAGGCCTGTTTTCTTTATTAATGAAATTAATTATTTGCCTGTGCAGTGCAGTTACTATGGTTTGGAATAACAGTTAATAATGAAAGACTGAAGCAAATTTAAAAAACAGCATGTTTAATAATACAAATTAATTCTGTCATACAATGAATCAGAAAATATTGTGGAGACAAAGTTTTTCCCTTCTCCCTTTTTCTTCATCATTAAGAAATTTTCTCCTGTGAGTATATTTTATTTCCAAACACAGAAAAATAGACTGGTATGTTTCAGAAGAGCTACCAATTTACCCAAACTAGAAACTCAAATTTTAGAATGTTGCCCAGTTCAGTCTCAATTAAGAAACTATGTATTAAAGGGGGAATTGTTTAAGGTCATCCCCTTCCAAGGACCTCAAAATTGCTTTGAAGTGTAGAATATTCTGCCTTCTTTTAGAGTTTCAATAGCTTAATGTCATTATAGAAAAAATGTCACATCCCAGTGGTTTTTTTTTTAGTAATGCTTTAAAAGAGGTGAGTTTATGAATGCACAGTAGTACAAACCAGAGCTGCCAGTTTGAGTAAAATGGAAGGGTAGAGTGTGAAAGCATATCTGTATATCCTCACTCCATAATTTCAGGAAGATTCTGAGACATTTCCCCCAGAAGTTTTACAGTTCCATGGAGAGCAGTTTGAAATCTACTGCTCTTAGAGAAAATAGAAGTTGTATGCATAAAAAGAATCCATATAAACATCACAAATTATCTTTTGCTAAATTTTCCCCACTCGATAAACTGAATGAATATATAAGACATATATATATATAAAGATAGTAGTATGGAGGAGATGTATTTGAATATACAAACATCCCTTGATATCTATGGGGAATTAGTTCCAGAACTTGTCACAGATAGCAAAATCTGAGATGTTCAAGTCCCTTCTATAAAATGTCATGTTTGCATATAATCCGCACAGAACCTCTCATATATTTCAAATCATAGTTATATTATACTTAATTCAATATAAGTATCATTTAAGTAGTTGATATATTGTTTAGGAAATAATGACAAGAAAAATGTTTGTACTTGTTTAGTATAGACACAAACATATAGCCTAACTACATTGTCTGTATTGTATTTTTCATGCACGGTTGACTGAATTCATGATGGAACCAGCATGGATAGCCAACTGCCCATTTACTATAAGAATGTATATACAAACTGTATATGTATATATATGTATATACATTCTATATTCATTCTAATGTGTGTGTGTGTGTATTCACACACACACACACACATATGTGTATGATCACCTCTGTCCCCAGGCAAGGAGGAAGTTGACACTCTTTGATGGGAGATCATGCTATTGGACGTTACAAAAGACTTTCATATATTTATAAGTTGTAGTCATCATTGGTTTAATCATATTCCACTCACCCTGTCACTGTAAGGCCTTTGAAAAGTCAGTTACATATTCTGAGGCTCCACTAAGTGTTGTTTTTATATCAGCATTACTTTATTAATTCATAGTAACACAATAATTGTTTATTTACCTTAGACCTACTTATTATGCCACTTATTTCTAGCAACAGAAGATTCCTACATATATCATCTTTAGATTATTTAAACTCCATTACTATCTGTAATAAAAAAATGATCATAGTACAAAAGAAAACACACAAATTGCTATTATTATTAATTTAAAATCCCCATTAGCAGTACTAAATTTGGTAAAGATCAATATCCTCATTTATAGAGAGTTTTGGTCTAAAGCCCACCATCCTTACATACTTTTTACTAGCAGAGCTATTTTCAGAATGAAAAAAAAAAAATCTGGAATGGGCTGACTGCCTGGTTGAAATAATAGAAGCAGAGATACTAATGAAATTTAACTCTGAGTTACTACTATAATGTAGTTTCTCTCAGAAAAAAAGTGTCATTCTAGGCTAATTCAGCATCTCAGGAATTTCTAATGTATAAGTGGCAAGGGGAATTAAAACCAGAAATTCAAATTCATACAATTTAGTCCAGTTCATGTTTACACTACTTAAATCTCACATGCATCTTTTTTTAAGGTAATGAATGGAAAATTTACATTAAACCAGTATTTTTTTATGTTTTACAGTTTCCCTTTCAATTTGCTTTCTTAACTTTAGTTCAGTTTACTTTGAGGAATTTTACTGCTTTTTTTTTTTAATCTTTGTTACATAGAAATGAAAAGATCACAGGTCATAGGTCTAAGGTCTACAGCTGAGTATAAATGGTCAAAATTGAATGGATCAGTTAGAGTTGAGAAGATCAGAGGAACTTTAACAACTTCATAATTCCATAATTCTGTGAAAGATTCTTTGTGAAAGAGTAGAATGTATTTGAATATAACAATACTATGGAGATTATGCCTCCATAGAGAAATTTATTCTATATTTCCTCATTTTCTAGTATTTGATGTCACAAAAAAATTGTATTTTTTTTTCATTCACTCTCACAAAAACACTTCTAAGATTCTAATTATCTTAATTCTAAGATAACTAAATATATTAATAATTGTCTTATTTTTAAAAAGAAAGTAAAAAGGTAGTAAGCATGTGAATAAAATACGTTGTATAAATCTTACACTTTATAATCTGAAGCTGAAAGGAAATTCAATCTGTTTTACTACTGAAAATATATACATTGTAAATTTTAATTTCACTTTACAACTTGACATGCTTAGAAGTTCTGAAACACAATTTAGGTATTAGTTCAGCTTAAAGAAAACCAGCTGAGAGGTCTGGGTTTAGTCAGATTTTTGTCTGATTATTATGATACCTGTAATGGGCCAAGGATAGAGTCAGCACTCAAAATTTGCTATAACTGTTATAGAAGACAGAGAGAAAGGGAGGAAGAAATGGAAGCAAAGAAGGAAGGACAGGCAGCATAAAAATTTCAGGAAAGCCAACTTTTGTGATTTTTCTTTTTTTGCAAATTATAGTTTCTCTTCATGTATTTTTTAAAGCCTAGCTATAGTTTTTGAATTTTAATGTAAAATTCACCCTCTCAGTAATTTCCACATGTACAGAAAAATGGTGTCAACTACATGCTATCTGGATGGTCCCTAAACCCTTCCCCAATCCTATATGACTAAACCTCACTCCTGCTCCCTCAGCAACTGGTGACCATTCCACTTTCTGTTCCTACGTGTTTTAATTACTTAAAATACCTCATATAAGTAGAATCATCAATATTTGTCTTACTGTGATTTTTTTTTTCCTTTAGCATTCTGTCCTCAAGGTTCACCCATGTTACAGGACATGACAGAACTTTCTTCTTAAGGCTGAATAATACTCAGTTTTATTTATATATCATATTTCTTTGTCAATAGATATTTAGGCTGCTTCTACTTCTTGGCTATTGTGAACACCATCACCAATCTGCCTCATATTGTTACTTTGTTTTCCTTTGCTCCGGTTTTAGCAAAGTTGTTGAAAATGCATCTGCTAATTTAACAGTTGACTGTATATTATTGTTTATTCAGTGAAGAAATGTAGATGACAATAAGACAGTCCTGGTCAAGGTGACATGGCACACTGGTTTGATGAGTGGCATGCTGTTTCATTGCAGGATGACTCTGCACCAGCCGACAAGCAGTGTAAACCGGAGGCGGCCCAGGCCGCTTACTCAACCTCAGCCGTATCAGGGTCCCAGGAAGTGCTGTACATCAATGGAAATGGAACCTACAGCTACCACAGTTACCGAGGCCTGGGAGGGGGACTGCTAAACCTGAATGATGCTTCCAGTAGTGGTGAGTCTTTATCACAGATTATGATTTTTTTATGTCCATTTAGGAGTGCTAAATTCTTTAAAGTTAGGAGAAGAAAATGAACATACTATTATAAGCAAGAGTCAATGCCAATCTGCTAAAAGGAAGACCATTTAATAGATGTCTGTCTCCTTACAGGGACAGTTCCCTGTGATGCTGTTTCTGAAAGGAGCAGCACTATTATTTAGCTAAATGCTTGCTAGTTGTTTTTCTTTAATACACTTTTTTACATGTTTGTTCATTTATGTACCTTTTTTGGTTTCTCCCCTCAGGTGTAATCCCCATAAAATTCCTACCACCACATGGCCAGTGAAGTGTCAGTATTGTCTCTTGTGTTCTTCCCTCCCCTGTTTTGACCTCCTTCCCTCCTCATCCCCTGCTCTATGTCTTGGATTTACAGTTTGCCTACTAGCTTTGCTTTTTATTTTTTGCTGATTCCTTGTAATGATTGCTGTTTTATACGCAAAAAGTCTCAGCTAGAATAATCATGACATATTCTGCCCCAAAGCAGTAATATGCTATTCATCAAGGATAATACATTTTCTCATTGTTCAAAATTTTTTAAATTGGGAATTTTGAGGCACCAGGAACTTTACTGACTTGATGAAACATACACAGTAACTATAACTAAGAACATACAAACTAAAGCAACATTTGGGAACAACCAGTGACTTTCGATGGCAGTGATGTGCTCCAGCAGCGTGAGTGATGCAAGGAGTCCAGACTGTACCTGTGTTGTCTCATGCTTAGTAAGATTTTAGCAATTTTTTAAGTTTGTGTACTAGAGTGAACTTGAAATGAGTCCTAGATTTAAATTTGTAACATATAACCATATATATATATATATATATATATATATATATATATATATATATATATATATATATATATATATTAGGGGGAAAACACATGGGTAAATTTCGTATAACAAAGAATTTACTTAGGAACTTATAACTTAGGAAGAGCTGAGCACTTAAAGTCCAGGGGAAATTAAGTTTCATTATGCATGCAGACACTAACATAGACCTTTTGTGTAACAACAACAACAAAACTGATAAGCTAATTTAAAAAATAATAAGCTAGAAAACCTATCAGTAGTCTGTACTACACAGGGTTAATAGGCAAATTCATTATAGTCTTCTAGCTTGAAACCCAAAACAATAAATAAAGAGCAAAGTGTGAGGCCCAGTGGGTGTGGTAGAGGATAGTGGGACATCAGTGGCATACATGCTATGATGACTTATATCTGAAGTTATGAACCTGTATCATTAAAACATATACAATATTGTAAACCAACATTACCTCAAAGAACATAATTTAAAGAAATAAAAATTAAAAATAAGGCTAGAAATATACAATTCTGAAAGAAAGCAATATAAATATCAAATATAATTACTCAAATGCGTGCACTCTTAAGAGAAATGCTATCAGATTAGCAAAAATATGTTTATAACAATAGTCTGACAAATCTGTGAAGGAAACAAGTACTCTCATGCATTGCTTGGAGAAAAGCACAGTTGGAGTGGAATTTGACAACATGTACCAAAATTAAATGAGCACTTACCATTTGACCTAGCAATCTCTCGACTAGGGATCTTTTTCAATAACTTGCTGGAAAGACACAAGACATAAGCACAGGGCTATTCACTGGAGTAGTCCTGTGAATGCAAAAAAATAAAATAAAATGGGGAATTACAGTAAAAATGTCCAGTTGATGGTTAGCTCATTATATTATATCCATATGAGTAACATGCATCTGTAATAAGTAATGAAAAATATCTCTACATAATCCATGTAGTGAAAAGTACTTATACTGTGCTAACATTCATGAAAGAAGGACTTACATAAATGCAAGTGGAAATCCTAATTTTTTTAAAAAGTTGGCAGAGAAGCTGGAAGAGGGGAGAACAATATAGGCAAAGGAATAGAATCCAGAAGTCTCTAAATGTACTGGGTTTTTTTTTTATTCTTTGTATATTTAACATTGGAACAATTTATATGTTTATGTTAACAGTGAAACAAACTGACTTATGAATCCCTAAAAATGAAAGAAACCTAATGAAAACATAAACTTTGCACTTTATCTGTTTAATGAATTGTTACCACAGTCCCACAGAAAGGACATTTTTCAATAGCTCTAATAAATCATAATTTGTTTCCACAGCATGCAAGCCTATGATACAACATTAAGTTGTTTTTAGTAGCCTGTAGTTATTTTGAGACTGTGGTTTATATATTATGGTTTAAAGCAAATGTGTACTTATTTTGGTATCAGTGAAATCTGTGCTTTTCAATAGACAGCAAAGTGGACAGAGATGTAAAATCAACAAGTTTAAGCAAAAACTTTATAGTATTGTATTTGATTTGCTAGTATCACTGAAAGCACAAAATTCTTTCTTTAAAAGCAAACATAGTTCCTGTCTTTTTCCACTGAACATGCATGGAAACGGATCAATTTTAATTTGAAATAGGCTTCATGGTGTGGGGTAGGTTTCCCTAAAAGTATCAGGCTTTTCTCAGTTTGCCCAGAGGATGTCTCTTCCAGTAAGAATCACCTTGATATGGAGAACTTAGGTCTACAGAGGTTCTGTGAGTCTTGGGGAGTCTGTTATTATTTAAAGAATGCAGATTATTTTAAGAGCATTGAAAGCCCTGGAGGATTTTAAGACACTAAATTGAAGTCATTTTTCTTTCTATATAGTCATTTGTCCTATTAATTGCCTGCTAAACACAGTTTTATCTGTATCGCAGGTTTTGGTATGTTGTAGCTTTGTTTTTATTCATCTCAAAATATTTTCTAGTTCCTTTTGTCATTTCTTCTTTGACACATTAGTTATTTAGGGGCTATCTTGTTTGTCTTCTTTTGTGGATTTTCCACATTTTTGCTAATGATTTCTAATTTTATTTAATGTGGTCAGATAATATACTTTATATAATTATAAACATATGAAAGTTTATTGAAGCTTGTTCTATGACCAGATTATGGTCTACCTTGGAAAATAGTCTATGTGTACCTGAGAAGAATGTGTATTTTTGGCTATGGTGATTTTTTTGGTAAATGTGTAGTAGGTATAGTTTTCATATCCATTATTGAAAGAAGGGCATTCAAGTTTCCAAGTACTATTGTTGAATTGTCTCATTTGTCCTCAGTTCTGGCAGTTGTTTCATTTATTTTGGGAATCTATCATTAGGAGCATATATTGTTTATATTATTGTATATTCTTCATGGTTTGACACTTATCTTGGTATGATAGTTTTATCACTAGTAATTTCTTGTTTTAAAGTTTATTTTCCCTAGTGTTATTTCTGTTGTATGAGAAGACGACAATGGTAAATCAGATTGCAATGGTAGTCCTGAAAATGAAGAACAGTGGGCAAAGCTCTGGACACAAATTAATTGTAGAAGGCTAGAACAAATTGAGTATTCTCACCTCTGTTCCAGTCAACCAAGATAATTTTTCATTACTCCATAAGTGGGTAATTTGGGGAAAATAAATGCTAAGTGAAAATGTGGGGCCACTATTAAAAATTAAGACTATCAAGGTGGTAATGACATAGTATTGAATAAGACATGGGACTCTTCTGAGGGGACCCGTGGGACTATACATATTTCCTGCTTCACTTTGTTCTTCTCATATATTTAGTAAGTTGGAGGAAACGTGTTTTCATGACAAAGGTAGAGAGCTACTGGTAGGAAGATGAAATTTACAAGGAAGGAATAGAATGAAGATACAATGCAGAATTTTTTGAGAGAGCATTTTGAAGAGAGAACATTAGGGAAATCAATCCTGGATAAAAACTGAGTAGGGATTTAAAAGAAAAGTGCTATGCATTAATGAGCATGATTCCAGTTTTTTTCTTGCCCTTTGACACATTTGCTACAGAGGAACCAAAGTAATACTTAAGAAAATAAAAATCTGATCACATCACTTTGCTATCTGAAGGCTTTCTATAGTTTTATCATTCTTAGGAAAATGACACTAACCCTCAATATCTAGCCACTTGAAGTCTTCTTTGACTTTCTTTTCCCCTTAGAACCCGTCCTCCCCACTTCCTTTAGGTATTGATTGTTATTTAAATTCAGAATTCCCAAGCTAGGTCAGGTACAGTTATAATTCTTTTTTTTTATAGATATTTTATTTATTTTTGTTATTCATATCTTTTACATTATTGTGTGTTCCCCGTAAGTTACCCACCACCTGTTCACCCATGGAGCCATCACCATAATCCTCCATGCTCCCCTCTTCCCCCCTCTTGAGCCCTACCCCTCTCCTCCTTCCCCGCTGAATGTCGCTTTCTTATTTGACTCCCCTATATTCCTGTTATAAGTGAAACCATTTGATAATTTTCTCTTTCTTTCTGGCTTATTTCACTGATCATGATCCCTTCTAGAACCATCCATGTTGCTGCAAATTGCATGTGTTTGTCTTTTTTGAATGCTGAATAGTATTCCATTGTGTACATGTACCACATCTTCTTGATCCAGTCATCTATTTTTGGGCATCTGGGTTGTTTTCATACCTTAGCTATTGTAAACAGTGCTGCAATAAACATGCGGGTGCATGTATCCTTTCAGATTAGTGTTTTTGTAATTCCCAGTAGTGGTATTGCCAGGTCATATGGGAGTTCCATTTCTAGCAGTTTGAGGAAACGCCATACAGCTTTCCATAGTGGTTGGATCAATATGCATTCCCACCAGCAGTGTAGAAGATTTCCTTTTTCTCCACATCCTCGCCAACATTTCTTGTTGCCTGTTTTATTAATGTGTGCCATTCTCACTGGCGTGAGGTGGTATCTCATTGTGGTTTTCATTTGCATTTCCTTGATTATAAGTGGTGTTGAACATTTTTTCATATACCCGTTGGCCATTTGCTTTTCTTCTTTGGAGAAGTGTCTTTATAGCTCTTCTGCCCATTTTTTTGACTGGATTGTTGACTTTGTTGAGTTGTGTGAGCTCTTTGTAGATTTTTGTTATCAGTCCTTTATCGGTTGTATTGTGTGTAAAGATCTTCTCCCAATTAGTAGGGTGTCTGTTTGTTTTAATTATTGTCTCTTTTGCTGTACAGAAGCTTTTTAGTTTGATGTAGTCCCAGCTGTTTATCTTTTCTTTTACTTCCTTCGCTATGGGAGAAGTGGTTATAAAGATTTTGCTTAGATGTATATGTCATGTAGAGTTTTGCCTATTTTTTCTTCTATACACTTTATGGTTTGAGGTCTTATCTCCAGGTCTTTTATCCATTTTGAGTTGGTTTTTGTGCATGGTGTGAGGTAGTGGTCTAGTTTCATTTTTTTTGCATGTAGCAGTCCAGTTCTCCCAACACCATTTATTGAACAAACTAATCTTGTTCCATTGCATATTCTTTGCTCCTTTGTCGAATATTAGTTGTCCATAAATATGTGGATTTATTTCTGGGTTTTCTATTCAGTTCCATTGGTCTGTGTGTCTGTTTTTGCTCCAGTACCATGCTGTTTTAATTATTATGGCTTTGTAGTATAGTTTGAAGTCAGGGAGTGTAATCCCTCCATTCATCTTCTTTTTAGTCAGGATAGCTTTATCTATTCGAGGTTTTTGTGGTTCCATATGAATTTCATCAATATTTTATCTATTTCTTTGAAGAATGTCATTGAGATTTTTATTGGAATCGCATTGAATCTGTAGATTGCTTTTGGTAGGATGGCCATTTTGATCATATTGATTCTTCCAATCCATGAGCAGGGGATGTCTTTCCATCTTTTTGTGTCTTCCTTTATTTCTTTTAACAGCATCTTGTAGTTTTCTTTGTGTAAGTCCTTTACCTCTTTTGTTAGGTTTATTCTCAGGTATTTGATTTTTTTGGTTTCGATTTTGAAGGGGATAATTCTTTTAATTTCTTCTTCTTCAGACTGAGTGTTTGCATATAGGAAGGCTACTGATTTTTGTGCATTGATTTTGTATCCTGCTACGTTACTGAATTGGTCTATAGTTTTGAGTAGTTTTTCTATGGAGTTTTTGGGATTCTCTATGTATATAATCATATCATCTGCAAATAGTGACA